>JARHVA010005880.1:327500-457500 GCA_037957365.1 Torreya grandis
ACGTCGATTACCTGTGCATCCAGAAAGTGATTTTTGAGGACAGAACCAAGTGTTTGCATGATGAGATTAAGTTGTAGTCTTAAGTTCGCATCTCTATTATTAGCAAGACTATTTTTAGAGCCCTTGTTCAAGAGGCTTAACTATTGGTTGTAAGTGCATGCTCAAGTTTCCTAATTCTATATGTAGGAAAGATCTTCTTAGCTTATTGTAGTAGAACATTGTGAATGTTGAAGAACAGTACAGAATTGTATAGGTGAATCAATCCATGTTGTTGGAGTTGACTGTACTTGAGAGAGAGAGCTCTCTTAAGGGAAAGAGATCTAGAGAGAGATCTGTACATCTAAGAGAGGTGTGGAAGAAAGAAGTTTCTTCATTTGTATTCCTTTTGTAAAGAGTTTAATACAAGTTTTCAGGGTGGTTTCTTGTATCTCTTGTTCTTTGCTATTTGTCATTCTAGTTACTTATCTATCTAATTTAATTCCATGATTTATTGCTTTCATAAGTGTAATCATATTGTTGGTTGATCCCCAACAAGTGGTATCAAAGCTTGGTTGTAGGTTTAGAGCTTGATATCCATAAGTGGTATCAGAGCTTAGGTTCACTAATAGGTGGTTCAGATCTGTGTAGTGTGTATTGATTATAGGTTACTCACAGGGATTTCTGCAGGGATTTCTATTTGAGTGGGAGAAGCAATGGTAGAAGAAAGTAAACTGAGAATGGAGAAGTTTAATGGCAAAAATTATCAACATTGGAGAATGCAGATAGAGGACTATCTATATCAGAAAGATCTATACTTACTGTTAGGTGGGATTGCAAAGAAACCCACAGACATGGATGATGAAGAATGGGAAGTTCTTGATAGAAAGGCTCTGGGGTCTATAAGACTGAGTCTATCATCTACTGTGATATCTAATTTATCACAGGCAAAGTCTACGGTAGAGTTGATGACTACTTTAGCAAATTTGTATGGAAAACCCTCAGCTTCTAATAAGGTATATCTTATGAAGTAGTTATTTAATTTGCGTATGCAGGAAGGTGGATCTATATCTAATCACCTGAATGATTTCCATGGAATTGTAAATCAATTAAGTTCAGTCAATATTGTGTTTGATGATGAAATTAAAGCTCTTTTAATATTATGTTCTTTGCCTGAAAGCTAGCATAGCTTGGTAATGGCAGTTTCTAATACTGCATCTACCTCAAATATTTTGAAAGTAGAGGATGTTGTTAGTGTGATCTTGAATGAGGAAATTCGCAGGAAAAACATAGAGGAAACATCAGGGAACACTTTAAATTTTGAGAGCAGGGGAAGGCAAAAAGAGAAGAGCAAGAGGAGATCAAGATCTAAGTCTAAGGTGAGAGGCAGATCCAAATCCAGAAATGGCAGGAGGCCACAATGCTGGAATTGTGGAAAGATGGGGCACATAAGCAAAGATTGCTGGTCAAAGCCTAAGGAGGACAATCAGCATGAAGGAAAGGAAGAAGCAAAGGTTGTAGGTATTGCACAAGATGCTTTAATATTCTCTTTGCATAATAATATAGAATCTTGGGTTTTATATTCTAGTGCATCTTTTCATGCTACCCCTAATAGAGAATATTTTAGTGACTATATCCATGGAGATTTTGGAATAGTTTACTTAGGGGATGATGAGCCTTGTAAAATAATTGTCAAAGGTAAAGTGTAGCTGAAAATGCAGAATGGAAACACATGGGTGTTGAGAGATGTTATGCATGTTCCTAGCTTGAAGAGGAATTTGATTTCTATAGGAAAGTTAGGGGATGAGGGTTGTACAGTAACTCTCATAGCTGAATCTTGGAAGGTGACCAAGGGTGCACTTGTTATGGCCAGAGGTAAGAGAGTTGGTACTCTCTATTTATGTAATTGTGTTACTAACAATTCTCCTTATGTATTATCTACTTCAGATGTGGATGCTAAATTGTGGCACTCAAGGCTTGGCCACATGAGTGAGAAGGGGATGTCAATTCTTAAGTCTAGAGGTATGCTTTCAGATTTGAAAAACATAGATTTGGAATTTTGTGAGCATTGTGTGTTTGGAAAACAGAAGAGAGTGAGTTTTCTTAAGACTGGGTCAACAAAGAAGAGGCATAAGTTGCAGCTTGTTCACACAGACGTGTGGAGACCGGCTCAGGTAGTTTCTATTGGAGGATCACAGTACTATGTTACATTCATAGATGATGCTACAAGAAAGGTATGGATCTATTGTATTAAGAAGAAATCTGATGTATTTGAGACTTTTAAGATTTGGAAAGCTATGGTTGAGAATGAAATAGGTAGAAGATTGAAGTGCCTAAGATTTGACAATGGTGGTGAGTTCTGCAGCTTTAAGCTTAGAGATTATTATTATATGCATGGAATCCATAGGCAAAGGATGGTTCCAAGGACACCTCAGTAGAATGGAATTGCTAAAAGGATGAACAGAACAATAATGGAGCATGTAAGGTGTATGAGATTGCATGCTGGTTTGCCCTTAGAGTTTTGGGTAGAAGCTGTTGACACTTTAGTGTACCTGATTAACAGAGGACCCTCTACAACTTTGGATGGTGGAATTCTAGAAGAGGCATGGATAGGTAAAAAGGTAGATCTCTCATATCTCAAAGTTTTTGGTTGTGAAGCCTTTGTGCACGTAGATAAGGAAAATAGAAAGAAGTTGGATGCTAAGTCTATGAGGTGCACATTTATTGGCTATGGCTCAAATGATTTTGGTTTCAGATTTTGGAATCTAGGAACTAACAAGGTAATTAGGAGCTGTGATGTTGTTTTTAATGAAAAGGTGATGTATAGTGATCAGCTGAAGAAGCTGAATCAATCTAGGCAGAGCAATGGAGAATTGGACGAGGTGACGGTCCAAAATGAGCTCACAGGAAAAAGAAATAATCACTTGCAGGAAAACATAGAGACCAACATCGGCAGGGTAGGAACCGACATCAGTAGAATAGAAACCAATGTCGGTCATATAGAGATCGACGTCGGTAGGATAGGCACCGACATCGGTCAGGAAGAACCGGCATCAGCCAGTAATAGGTCTGGAGGTGGCTGAGATCAGTCACTGTCAGAGAATTTGGGCAGACACCGTGTTGTGAATGAGTCTCAGATGCCCATCAGGAGGTCAGAAAGGGTAAGTAAGCCTCCAATTAGATATTCCCCTTCATTATTCTATTTATTGCTAACTAATGGTGGAGAACCAGAGAGTTTTTAAGAAGCATTACAGGTGGAGTCCAAGAGTCAGTGGGAGCGTGGCATGGTTGAGGAGATGGAGTCCTTGAGAGAGAACCAAACATGGGATTTGGTTGAGTTGCTAGCTGGTAAGAGGACACTGAAGAACAGATGGACCTACAGGTTGAAGGAAGGTGAGAATGGATAGATGAGATATAAGGCCAGGTTGGTAGTGAAAGGATTTACACAAAAGCCAGGTATTAATTTTGGTGAGATTTTTTCTCCTATTGTTAAAATGACTTCTATACGAGTTTTATTGTCTTTGGTTGCTATTGAGGATTTGCATCTTGAGCAGCTAGATGTTAAGACATTGTTTCTTCATGGATATTTAGATGAGGAAATATACATGGAATAGCCAGAAGGATTTGAGGTCAAGGGTAAGGAGAAGTTAGTTTGCAAATTGAAGAAAAGCTTGTATGGCCTCAAGCAAGCTCCTAGACAGTGGTATTTGAGATTTGACAGGTTTATGACTGAACATGGCTATATTAGGTGTCACTCTAACCATTGTGTGTATTTTAAGAGATTGGATAATGGTAGATATATTATTCTATTGTTGTATGTAGATGATATGCTGGTTGCAGGATCACACATGCAGGATATCTCTGAGCTTAAGGTGAAATTAGCTCAAACATTTGCCATGAAGGATTTGGGAGCAGCAAAGAAAATCCTTGGCATGAGCATTAAGAGATACAGGAAAAATCACAGGTTGATTTTGTCTCAAGAGGATTATGTGGACAAGGTGTTGAAATGGTTCAATATGCAGGATGCAAAACTGGTAAGCACACCTTTGGCTAGACATTTTAAGTTGAGTAAAGAACAATGTCCTAATTCACATGATGAGGTAGAGTACATGAGTAAAGTTCCATATTCTTCCTTAGTATGGAGTTTAATGTATGCAATGGTGTGTACTAGACTGGATATTGCCCAAGCAGTGGGAGTTGTAAGTAAGTATATGGCCAATCCACGAAAGGAACACTGGAAAGCAGTTCAGTGGATCCTTAGATATCTAAGAGGAACTAGCAGTAGGCATTTGTGCTATGGAGGTTCAGATACTTCTCTACATGGTTATGTAGATTCAGATATGGCAGGTGATTTGGATGGCAGGAGGAGCACCACAAGATATGTTTTCATTGTTGGTGGAATGGCGGTTAGCTGGATATCAAAGTTACAGAAGGTTGTTGCCTTGTCAACTATAGAAGCAGAGTATATTGCAGCCATAGAGGCTAGCAAAGAGATGATATGGATGACATGGTTCATGGAAGAGCTTGGAAAGGAGCAAGAGAGTTGCAGACTATACAATGATAGTCAGAGTGTCATTCATTTGGCTAAGAATTTGGCCTTTCATTCAAGAACCAAGCATATACAACTTAGGTACCACTTCATAAGATAGGTATTGGAGGATGGTGAGTTAAAGCTGGAGAAAATCCATATAGATAAGAATCCTACTGATATGTTAACCAAGCTAGTTACAAAGGAGAAGTTGAATCTTCATTCAACTTATGTTGGTCTTCATGATTGAGTTGAAGATGGAGGAGCTAGAAGATGTTGCTGTACAGGGACTGGTGCAACTGTTTATCTCCAAGTGGGAGATTGTTAAGGTATGGAGCCTAAAAGCTTCACCAAGGAGTGCATTACCAAAGTTACAGGTTTACACAGTCACCAGCATCGGTCAAGAGTGACTGACATCAGTCAGGAGCAGTTGAAGAGATGTCGGCATCGGCAGGGAGTGGCCGACGTCAGTCACAGGCAAGCAGGCAGGAACCGGCGTCGGTTACCTGTGCGTCTAAAAAGTGATTTTTGAGGATAGAACCAAGTGTTTGCATGATGAGATTAAGTTTTAGTCTTAAGTCCGTGTCTCTATTATTAGCAAGACTATTTTTAGATCCCTTGTTCAAGAGGCTTAACTATTGGTTGTAAGTGCATGCTCAAGTTTCCTAATTCTATATGTAGGAAAGATATTCTTAGCTTATTGTAGTAGAACATTATGAATGTTGAAGAACAGTACAAAATTGTATAGGTGAATCAATCCAGGTTGTTGGAGTTGATTGTACTTGAGAGAAAGAGCTCTTGAGGGAAAGAGATCTAGAGAGAGATCTGTACATCTGAGAGAGGTGTGGAAGAAAGAAGTTTCTTCATTTGTATTCCTTCTGTAAAGAGTTTAATACAAGTTTTTAGGGTGGTTTCTTGTATCACTTGTTCTTTGTTATTTATCATTCTAGTTATTTATCTATGTGATTTAATTTTGTGGTTTATTGCTTTCATAAGTGTAATCATATTGTTGGTTGATCCCCAACAATTTTTTCTTATTTTATATTGTTTATTTTACTTTACATTATATTAATGTTATTATGGTTTTTCTTTTATATTAATAATACTAATAATTCTTCATTTGATATTTAGGTATATAAAAAGGTGTGGATGGTCTTTGATTAATTAGGTCAATTATAAAATGATTCTTAGAGCATGGAATTTTGTTTAGGAGAGAGAAATATTTTGGAATATAGTTCCCTTTCACTTATTATTGATTTAAGGTTTTGGTTTTACTTTTCTTGGTTTTAAAATTTGATGTTTGACATTGATTAACATGTGCAAAATTTTATATTTACTCTTTACTTTGACCTTCATTATATTATTGGATAATGAGTTCTCTTATCATTTTAAAATTAATTTGATTAAAAATTATTAAAGATCATAGGATTCCATATGTTTATGACATGTCAAAGATATGTTATAATATATATGTGATTACAACCCCTTATTGTACTAATTTGGCATAATTTTTGTCATGTTATAATATAGTTGAGACCTTATGCCTCCAAGGCAACAATGGAATAATTATTATATTTTACTTATTTCATAAAAAAATGGTAAGGGTATTAATTATTAACATATGTTTATGCATTATTTCTAAATGTTAAATGGAACTTTAAAATATGGCATATTAAAATGGATATGTAGATGGTTATGATGTTTTTTTTTGGCTTGGGTAGTACTATGGAAATTTTAAATTATTATTGAAATTTAATTTTTATCATTATTATTTCTCGGTCAAAACTTTCACCCATGGGTTATGTAGATTTTTCTTGAGAATTATTGAAAAATAATGATTAAGGTTTTATTTTGGCTTGTGTGCAAATGAGGATAGAATAGAGAATAGAGGTGGAATATTTTGAGCATATGAATGGAATTTTATTTTTCCTTTTTCATGGATATGTGATTTTTATTACTCTTAAATTGTCAAAAAAATTATTCTTAATCCCTTATGTGGGAGTTTTAATATCTACTACCATGTGCACTCTCATTGCCATTATTATAAACTTTAACAAAATGAAAACATGGAAATATGTAATGATGGTTAAATTTATTTATTAAAAAAAAATTATTAATAAAAATGGGTGAAATAATAATATAAATTCAAAAATATCTTTTGGATAATATAATCAAGGAAGGTTGGTATCATAAAACAAACATAAAATGGGTCATTTCCTTGTCACACCTTCAATATATCATCATTTAGATAGAATTATAAGTTATTAACTATAAATATATGTTATATTTATAATTTTATATCAAAATGATTTTTTTATTGATATGGGAATGATTAGATATAAATGATTTTTCCATAAGCCTTAAATAAGATATATGAAATAAGACTATTAATGTTAAAACCCTGATTTGAGACATAACTAATAAGTTCTTAATTAAAAATTAACTAGGTGAATTGCACTAAATAATTTAATTTTGGACACGATAAACCTTATTTTAAATAAATAATAGTGTTTTTATGTGTTATGAATTTTTTGAATGTGTAATTCAAAAATTAGTATGGAAAATATGAATTTATAATTTCTATGGATTATGTGAAATTAAATTCAACACGACATCACATTTAATGCTATAAAATGATGGATTTTATTATTGATAATAAGTATTATTGACATATATAATATTAATGATTGTATGTTTGTTTTGAAACATCAATTCCTTGTATATCATTCAAAGAGGAATGGAACAAGAGAGTAAGAGTGATAATAGATTGTTGTAGATAATTAGGAACCTATCACATAGGAATCATGTATTCATTGAATTTATTTTATAACATTTCATGTGTGTGAGGAATAAATTATTTATGTTTCATAATTGAATTTGAATATTATTTTAATTTTATTGAGTGATTTTAGTTATTTTATTTATTTTGTGATTATTATAATCCAAATAAGATTAAACTATGAATATTCAAATTTTGTAAACTAGGGAAATAATCATACACATTTAAATGTAAAATAATGGATTAAAATTTAACTTACTATATTTAAAAATGAAAAATAAAAATTAAGATAAATGCATTTAGGTTATTTAATTTATTATTAACTCATTGTATTTATCACAATCCTTAAAAATGGTGTATGCATATTCTATAACCACTTAAGTCAAGAAACATGAGATCAAATCTTATGTAGATGTTGTTAACTAAGTTGATTCCCCTATGATAATTGGTCATGTCTAAGTTATACTAATAATATCCTAGTCTACTGTTCATGTTTATGTTTATGTTTATGTTTCCTTAGAAGATTATTTCTACACTTTTATATGTATCTCATGTTTTTACTCACCCTTGATCCTATGTGTTAATCCTTTTTTTATTTATCCTTAATTTGAAGCCCTAATTTAAATATTAATATAATATGACCCTTGAAAAGGGGATATTAACTTGGGTGGATAATCCCAACCACTCCTGACTAAGTGAATAAGTGTTTCATGCATTTCAATACTCTGAAGACAACTCAAACTACTTGTAGTTCTCCTACCTAGGTGTGTTTATGCACCATCATGATCATGCTAGAATGAAATGTAGTGTTTTACTTCTAAAAATTGATATCATGAAACCTTATATTCGAAATTGGATTTATTTTTCTCCTTTGATGTGTTTTTAGATATGTATGATTTTGTGATGATGTCTCAATAGAGTTTTAATTGATTTATCAATATGATTTCCATGTAGTGACTAGGTTAGCAAGTGAGTATGAGCTTGGTCTTGATTTATATTTATAACTGAATATTTTATATTTCCCACCATGAATGACCCATGAAACATGTCTAGGAAAACCTAATGGATACATACCAATTTAAATAGTAGATATTGAGGGTTCCTAAACATTACCAATAGAGAGATATATGTGACAAACCATAATAATCTAAATATTGTTAGTACTGACTTGGGAGTTAAAATTAGTGATATAATATATGCTAATGATTAGTTTAGGATTTTAGAGCATTATTACATAAAATAGGATGATCTAAATATGTTTTTTTTTTAAAAAAAATTGGGTTAACCAAGACAATATATGCATATCAAAATAGGGGAAATTGTGCACAAGAGTTAAATATGTATGAAAATTCCAAGTATGCCAAATTCCATGTTTTTAAGTGTGTGATACCAAATTTATGTGTCTACAAATGCCCACTTTTAGTCTAATATTGAAAATTATAGATTAAAATTATAAAGAAATCATTTTTGTACCTTTGAATAACCACACTTGGTGTTTATAGGTATGTCTTAAATGCCCCACTTTCCCCATGAAAAATATTAAAGAAAACATATATAGGTAAATATCCACTCATGATATAAAATATGAAATAATTTACATCATTGAATTGATTGAAATTAGATATTTATTGAATGAACAAACCTGAGGGTGCATGAACCAAGTTGTCATTTGTTAAATTTTTTTGGAGAATGACATAAGGTAAATATTCCCCAAGGAGATGTAACCATTAAAATAATGTGTTGAGGAGTGTTAACCCTCAAAACTTATTGGATAAGGAGAAGTGATAGATGTTGAACACAATATAAACCTCAACTCCACTACTCTAGATATCATCATGACTCTTTTTGTGGAACCTTGAACTAGGTTTATATGTAAATTTAGAACTCGTAAATATGTTATTATGTCAATATAGAACCCTAAAATAGGTTTTAATGCAAAGGTAGATGAAAAAATAGGTTCATATGTAAATTTAAACTCTGAATCAACTATTGTAGCTAAATTTTAAATCTAAAGTGCTTACATAATACCATTTACCCCTATCAATACACAACATAAAAATAGGAAAATTTTTACATGAACAAAATTCATGCCAAAAATATAATATATTTATACCTAAAATTAATAAATAATGAAATCATTCATTTTTTCATAATGCCATAATATGTGTCTCAATCTACTCAATCCGATAAATCTACCCAATCTAACATGTATAATCTATCTCAGAATGTCATACAATATTTCAATTATTCCATACAAACATGTATAATTATCTACATATGGATCAACATAATCAATTTGTCCCATATAAACACATAAACCAATCCAAAGTATGAACTATTTATATTTCATGGCATGAATATTTAAGACAAACCCACTATATAGTCCCTTTTTGATATGAGAGTTGAAGCTTAATAATCACTCATCTCAAAATAAATAGTTATGTGCATCATGTGTTATATATATAAATGTAATAATGTAAATTATTATAAAAATATGATTATATATCTCATGATATAAATAATTTTATCATTCAAGTACATATGTAACATGTAATTAAAGGAAATGGGCATAAAGTGTCATGTCAATTAGATATAATAGCTAGGCATGTAATAATAAGATCATTGTAAATGTATGAAAAAAATAATGACAATTCATAAAATATATGTGTGATATCAATAATGGAATCAAGCCTATAAATAATAATATATGTGTTTATACACATACAGTATCATGATCATGAATCACACAAGCACTCAAGACATAACTCGAATCTAACTTGAAATGAACACATCATGGACATGACCCAGACTAAATGATCCTCTAACATAATTAATACATGACATGACACAACATAATCAATGAACTCATAGAACATGAAATATAACACACATTAATGATCACATAATGTAATAGTCATCATCATCAAGCACACATAAATCAATCATCTCTATTCTATTTAATTAATTAATAAAATGACCTGTTGTAGTAAATCACAATATCCATATGAAATAACACTCTATATACTATAAACAAGATCAATCCATGGTAATAGTTTGACATGATTAATGGATAAATATAAAAAGACTTAACCAGATAAATGTGAAAATATTACCATAATTTACATATCCCCCTAAGGTATAAAGGTAAACCATTGGTGTAAATAATGTCATGCATCTATATTTCCATGTATCATATGTAACTTGTATTTCAACATCCTAGCCATGTATACCATGAAAATTATTTGTATATAAAATGGATATGTAATTCACCATGTATATGATAAATAAAATAAAATAATCATGTATAATAGTAAATCATGTTATTTGTAAGTTTTTTATTTTTTAATATTGTAATTTTTTTAAAATTTTAAATTTTCTATCTTTTCAATTTTTTTAATTTTTTTTAATTTTTAAGTTTTTACAATCCTAAAAGTGCATTTAATGGATTCCTAAAAGCATTTCCAATATTTTTTAATAGACTATTTATCTTTGGATATATAATCACATCAAATGTCCACATGTCATTTTCATTAGATCCATCATACCTAGATATGTTTATAATACTTCCCTTGTCCCTCTTAAAATGTTTATGCATACATATTTAATTTTTATCAAATGTATGTGATGAATCAAGTGGCATGATATTATATGATGTTAATTTACTTATTCTTGAATATTTTAAATTTTGGTGCTCATTGTTTCTATCTTGATGAATTTATGTTGTATTATTATCAAATATAAATTTATTAAACTTATTTAGAGCATCAATGATAACACACATTTTTATAACCATTATTATCCAAATGTAGTACACAATTGTTCCCTTGTATGCATCACAAATATATTTGTGTTTATTATATTGGTCCCACAAATAGTAGGTAATGTAATATATCCTCTTGATCCATCATAATGAATAATGTATTATTGTTAATTTATTTTTTGGCTCAACTATTATATAAATGGAATATTGCATGGATTTTACCCTTATTCTTCATCAACTTTAATTTTTTGTTGATAATGTCTTTGATGAATAAAATGATAGTCAATGGGTCTTTTTTGGTATGATTTCACACTTTAGGATATTTATTCCAATGTTGAATTTTTTAAAAACTTAAAATTGATCATCTTTTTTTGTAATGCTACACAACTATCTATTTTGTGTCCAATTATTATATGATAACTAAAATTTTAATTCACTTGATGTGATAATCAAGTGACATGTTGATGTTTAGTAAAAGGTAGAATCATAAAATTATTGTCAAGTACCATTTTTAATATATTATTTAGTTTTTATTGTAAAATAGTTACTTTCCACATTATATAATGGTATGTGGAAGGTTTTGTATCCATGAATTTTATGTTATTTAGAAAAAAATTCATAAACATTAGATATTCTTTGTTGATAAATTATGTAATATGTAGTGCCTCTTATGAATGAGTCATACTCAATTTTATATAATGTTGTCTCAATAAAGTATCTATCATGAGACATTACCATCATGAGTTGACATTGAAATAATAATTTACATTTATATGCTCCTGGTTATATAGAAGGGATTATTTCTATTTATCTAAATTTGGTTTTTCATGAATAATAACTCTTAATTTATTAGTACTCACCATGTTTGAGTTATCTCGATACTCTCCTAAAATTATGTGTAAATTTTAGATTAGAGAGATAATCATCTAAGTTTATGAGAGATTCATTTTCATTATCATCACTATCAACCTCCATAAATATCTTATTGGGATTTTTTATATTTTTTATTTCATAGGTTAAAATATAGGATTTGGGAAGTCCTATAGCCTTGTACAAAAGGTAAAAAATAAATCTTCAATGGGTCATCACAACCCAAAACCCATGATGAACCAAACAATAAACCAATAAGAAACCAAAAATAGCTAAAAGTGGGGGCGTACCTACAAAAAAAAACTAGAAAGAGATAACATGTTATCCACCAAAAAATAGACTCATCAAGTTTGTCACACAAATACCAAAGAACAAAGGCCCTCCCAAGAAAGGGAACTAAATGTTAACACCATAACCAATCAATACTAAAAAATGGAAAATATCAAACTTCATTATATGGTAAAACTCCCCAAAAAATTAACAAACAATAGGGATCACTCTATGGAATAAGGGATCTTCTACAGAATTTAGCCAAAAAGCCTATTGTAACCAAGAACACTATGGTAAAACTTCAAAAATATGTCATTCATCCTTTGCACAAGGTGATGGTTAAAATATTCTAAATCTTTAATCCCTCTTAAGCCCTCCTAAATGAATGGACTTCTAATCTTTTATTATTTTTATTTTTCTATACTTTGGTCCACACACCCTTGTCATTCACAATTTTTGAGTTGACTGGTAAAAACATTTCAAAAGATTTTGAAGACTGGGATTTGTCTTCTACTAAAACCACATCCTTTTGTTCCATTCTTGTATTTTTAATCTATAGGTTACTTTCCATAGAGGTATTATAGTCAGGGGTTTATAATAATTCCCTCTTATCTGGGGTAAAATGGTCAACTATGGAATCAGTTTCTAAGTGAGGAAACCTTACAAGTTCCTCCTTATGAGTAGAAGGCCTTAAAATATGTAAATATGAATAAAAATCAACACTTTTAGAATTAGGGGTATTTATCATGAGGTGGGTAGGGTAGAAATATATCCACCAAGATGTTTCCTTCTTTCTTTTAAGGTTGTTATAGTCCTTAGTTAAATGCCCTATGTTGAAACAACTACAACAATAGAACAATATCACTTCATAATCTAGTGGTTAGGACCATGAGCATTTTCCTACTTATAATACTATTTTTTTAGGGAGGTCCTTCGAGGTGTAAATATTGGCAAAGGTAGTATGATAAAAATTAGTAGTATCTATGTGTGTTTACAAAAACTTGCCCAGGGAGTTGCCTATAGATCTAAAAGTAGGAGTAGACCAAAACTATAAAGAAAGGTAGGGGGTATATCTAGATAGGTATTTCATTAATATGTTCTATAAGGGGGTTAAAGTATGGGTATTAGGGTTTAATTATTAGGGGATGGTTATTCATACTCTAGAACTAGTTTTGAATCAACTCCTCATCTTGAATACAATAAAAAGCAAAAATAAAAAAGTTCTTAGTACTAGGATATATCTCAAGTCTACCTTAAAATAGGGCTTACCATTTATTTAAGATCTATGCATAGATATATTAGAGTTTTGGCCAATGATTTTCAAATCTAAAGGAGATGTCATTATATTAAAAAATTATG
The DNA here is from genome assembly GCA_037957365.1 of Torreya grandis. NCBI lineage: Eukaryota > Viridiplantae > Streptophyta > Pinopsida > Cupressales > Taxaceae > Torreya > Torreya grandis. Next base: position 341,043 of record JARHVA010005880.1, read on the forward strand.
ATTGAAAGAGTGCTTCCTTTGTCCCCTTCTCATTAAAAATCACCACCATAGGGGAAGAATCAGGTTTCAAGGTTTAGGATCTAATCTGGGTGGTGTCTTGAGATGAGCCTCAACAAATGAAAGACCCATCCCTTTATTTTCCATATTAGCTATCATCACCACATGTTGTATAATACTAGACTTTTTATTTGCCTTTTGAGCATCACTAATGCTATTATTATTTGGGGCAAGGGAGTTATTTTCCACCCATATTCTATCTTTGTCCACCACTGATGTTATTTTTGTTTAGGGCAAGGGAGATATTTTCCACCCCTATTAAATATTTTTTTAATCCATATGTAGTCAAGGAGAAGGCACCTAGGAGGGAATTTGAGATTGTTAATCTCAAATAGGAGCTATCAAAGCCTAACAAAGATAAGGAATGTAATCCAAGTTTGACATAATTTGAATTTTTAGATAGTGGGATAGGAGTGGAGGGGAGAACATTTCATATTTATTATTTTCACCTTTTATGATTCAAAAATAAATAGTGAACCTTTTCTTATCTCTTTATTTAGTGATATATTTTGGGTTGTCTAGTTTTCATTGTCTATTTTAGAATATCCAACTTCATATGTATGTAATCATAACATTGGTATAATGTAAAATGGGGGTATTATAGAGGAATTAGAGTCATCAAATTGTGTCATGCATTCACCACTATTTGATACTAATTTGAATATTTGAAAGGTTGATTACCAATAGGGAATGTATGTAAGCATCCCAAAATGTATGTAAGCATCCCTCATGCAAAAATTTTAAGCATCAATGTAATTTATATGGCACAAATTACATATCATGAATCCAAGGTATATGTAAGAGTAGGTTATGTTGGTTCCCAATTATACACCTCATACATAGCCTTGCACACTTGAAATAAAATGGTAAATAATGATAAAAAGCTGATTATTATATCATTGAAATTAGGGAAGGGCTTGGCATCAAGATTATATTGAATTTATAAAATGAATAAGAGGCACCTACAAAGGTTATGGTCAATTCCTTACTACTTCTAGCTCTACATAAACTAACATGAGAGGACCTATGGGGTAGCTTACTCACATGGAAATATTCTACAATTCAACCTCCATGGGTATTTTTAGCACAAAGAAAATACAAATATGACTAGGGCATAACCAAAAAATTTCACTCCACTCAGGAAGGGTTGTCACATAGAATGATCAAATGCAATATATCATATATAAACTATTGAAGATAGATTTTAAAGTGACTAAAATATTCATTCTAAAGAATTTTCAACAACATGGGCTGAATGGAAAACTAAAATGTTGTCATTTAAAGCACAAATTTCAAACACATGTTAAGTATGTAAGATTTAATGCATTTTTAGGAAAATGAAACTTATGATATGCAACAAGGATTATATCATTTATAGGGTAAGATAGTTTGATAATAATAAAGAGGAAGGACATGGTGGTATGTTGGTAGTTTTCAAATAGTAGGGATTCTTTCAACAAAATTGGCATCACTTCTTTACAAAGATGTAGGAGACTAAAATTCAAGATAAATGGAACTACCAAGAGTGATTTTCATCCATTGGTTTCAATATAATATAAATATCCATATGATTCCTGAAATCCTAGAACATACACTGAAACTAAAATCTCAAATACTTTCTCCTATTGAATCTATTAACCTAAGGTGCCCTAACAAGTTATTCAACAACATATTTCAAAAATATAACTAGAGAAATGGGTTTATAACCAAGATCCATGCTCAAAATGATAACCATTAAAGAACATAAAAATATATATCCAATCAGCATAACTTGCAAAACATATTATTGCACTTCATCAATAGGAAATAGTAAAAAACCACAAGCATTTTAACTAGCTTTGCAACAAAATCTACATACATTAATTTTTTAAAATGTTTCCATGGGGACAGAAATGGTGTATTTTCTCAATGATGGATAGGGGAGACATAAATAGATTCTCTTAGAGCTTGATAGTGGTGGTATAACTATAACCACCTTAGCAAGAGAGATAAAATGGACATAATAATGATCCCTAAATTTGAAAGATCCTAGACTTGGAGAGAAATTAAGACCAACAAAAACCCACACAATGACTAACACAATGCCCAACTAACATGGTGAATAGAGGAGAAACCCTCTATTTATACATTTTTTACCAATTTCAAATTTTTAATTGACAAAGTCCAACCAAGAACCTCTTAGTTGGAAAAAATCTATTACCATGCCTAGAATATTCATGTATTCACAAGGAAAATGATTGTTGAAACTACATTTATAAGGAATGATGAAGATTTAAAATAGATCCTTTGATTTTCTTGGTTGGAGATGCTTTCACATGAGTTATAAGGAGAATATTCATGGTGGAGGGCAAAGAAATCATGTATCTTTATGTGAAACTACATGAAGATTCCCTAGACCACTTATTTTCATAGTTGGAAAGTCCTGGACAACTGTCATTCCTCCTATGCATGCCATAGAATAACCTACTCTTGTAATATTCTAGATCCATAACCACTTAAATTATCTTCGTTGGAGTGGCCCACCTTAGACTTGCAAACTTTTTGGCTCCAACTTGTTTGTTCACATTTTAACACTTGTACCTTTTTTCACTTAGCCTTTTTTAGGGATTCCTTCATAAGTTTTAATGTAAAAATGCATTATTTTCAACCTTTAACTTATTTGGGCATACCCTGGCCTCTCTCACAAATTTGTAATTTTTCCATGTCAACTTATTGTCAATGGTAGAAACTCCACCAATTTCCTTGTATAGGGTCCTTGAATGTGTCTTGTATGCCTATGTGGCATCACTATGTCACTATGTTCACTTACTTGAAATGTGATCATTTCTCATAGGACATGTGTCAACATGTCATTAGTTCTATATCCTTAAATAGTCCACCTAAGACTAGCACTATTAGATCCTTGTTTGTATGATGAACATGAGCATGCCACTTGGTAGCTCTATGGGATCACATCATCCATTTATCATTATATTTTATTACAAGCTATTATATCTCCATTAATAACCCTCAAGATAAAGCCACTTGGATAATATATGGTCTTTCTTTCACTTTACATAGTCAATCTCTATCAGGCTAGCACCCTTCCACCACATGGCAACTCCTTATTTGACCCAAGTCCTTTGACAAGTTAACTCTTAATCACATCATCGATCTTGAAGCTTGATGGAATTAGACCATTGATCTAAATTCAAAGGATAAAATAATAGTGAATATCTACTATGGCTTAAATGTGACATCATGTACCCATTATTGGGCATCTACATTAATATCTTTGACAGGTGCTTAACCATCAAGTTTAATCCCCAAAATATAATCATTGAGCTTAATTTTAACATTCACACACCTTTCATTTGATTTCTATGTGAATTATTTGATGGGTGCATGACCATCAAATTTAAGCCCTGATAGATAGTTACTATGGCTTAAATTTGATATCTATGAACCTGTCATTTAACATTCACATGATTTCCAATGATGTCCATGCAACCATCAAATTTAAGACCTAATTTATAATGGTTGATCTTAATTTTGATGTCCACATAAAATTCAATGATGCCCACGTGATCATCACACTTCTTGTTCACTTTCTGAGAGTTAGACAATTGGCATGTTCATGCTCGATCCTTGGAAACTTCAATGATTTTTTGAAGCTTTTACCAACTTGTCCATGACCTTGAACTGGCCAGACTGCATAAAACCTACTAGGATTCTTCTCTCCTTTAACTACATGTCTAATGATGGGTATAAGACAATGGATTGAATAAAAATATCTGAGTACAAATACTTTGAACAAATGTTTATGGTAGAAATCCTAAACAACAAAAATATTGAATACAAGAAGCCCGAATAAAAATCTTGAATTACAAAATTTCCAAAAGATTGATCTTAAAATTCTTCAGACAAAATATCCAAAAGCTTGAACTACAAATTCTTCAGATAAAATGTCTAAATGCCTTGACTTTGAATCTTTTAGGCAAAATGTCTAAACACTTGAAATTGAAATCCCTCAAATAAAATGTCCAAAGGCCTAAACTTTGAAATGCTTTAGACAAAATGTTTGAAATCTTGAGCTACATAAAGAGTCCAAAGACTTAGTCTTTAAAATTTGAGGATAAAATGTCTAAAGACTTGGTCTAAAACTCAACTTGTAAAAATCCTAAAAAAATTAAACTTATGACCCTTTTACAACTTGTTGTTTTTCCATATACTCCTATGGACCTTTACAACCCAACTGTAAATTTTACTAATGCAAAACTTGCATTCAACCTTTAGAATTCTACTACTTCAAAAACTTTTATACCCTGAAAAACACTATAACTCATCATCATGTGATCTCTCTAGCTTCATTTTAATCATAGACCTTGCAATCTTATTGAAATATGAGAATTCCAAGCATTTTCTAGAATTAGGATTATATAATTTTTTCATAAGGCAAAGGCTAGATTATTTAGCTTAGGTGAACACTTTACAAATATGCGCCAATAGTGGGATATTAATGCATTGTTATTTTAGAAAAGGGCACAAATTTCTTAGTGAATTTTGGGCATTAATACTCACTCTTTCCCAGGTATGTACACCCCCTATGGGTGTGTATAGAACCCTAGAATTCAAGATCAGGTGCCAATCCAATGGGCCATAGAGTTAAGACTTAGAAATCTATCATCAAAAACTCATGGAGGATCAAAAAAACAATGACAAATTGATAAAAGTAGATTAGGAGGATTTTAAAAACTAACACAAAAAAATAACACAAAATGAACTATATAAATGAGGCCTGAATTAAGGGGCAACAAAGCAATATAGCAACAAAGAAACAAAGTTATACACTATGTACATAGTTACAAGCTCAATTGAGGAAATATTTCAAAATTTCACCTTTAACTAATGGCTTTAAAATTTTCCATCCATTAATCTCTTGAACTTTTCTAATAGTTTGGTGGCCAAAATGAAGTAAAACAATATCTACACATGTTGAAGGTCCTACTGTTAGGTTATAATAGGATGACACATTAAAGGAATTCCTCTTTTCATGATCTAAAATTTGGATAAGACCACGCAAAAATATTTTGGTACTCCTTTATGAATTATAAATTAACTTGTTTCTTAGCTACAATCAGGTGAGTACCAAGTAAGAGTACACCAGGATTAGCAATGTCATTTGTGCACTCAAATTATTGCTTGAAAGAAAACTAAAAGAATTCATCCTTAGGGGCATAAAATATAACCCCATCTTCACTGAATGACATTCTCTAAATATGACCTTTATTATTAAACCCAACATCTATAATAATTGGTTACTCAATAATTTCCATATTCCTAATGGATCTACCCAATGATACATCCATGTACATCACTTCTTTCAAAGCACACTTTGGATATTTGATTACATCATAATTTGGTAACTCGTTTAATTATGTTATACTATCATCGCAAGTAAACTCATATGTTAGGACACATACCTTCTTGACCACACTCTAGAACTAATCTACAGAAGTAGCATTCATCATTTCTATGGAGGCAAAAAACATACATGGGGAGTCTTGATAATTTATCATCAAAATATCATCATCATTAGATGTAGACTCAAGATCATCCACATCTTAATCACTTGGTTTATAAGTATCACACGGGGGATGTGGAAGGAATAACTTGTCACACTAATCAATGTAAAAATCAAAATTCATAGCATTTACCTTAGCATGTAATGGATTAGGCACCCTTTTTATAACCCTTCTATTTATATTTCTATCAATATATGCATGCCTATTTAATTCTTGATTTAGATCTAGAGCTCTCTCATGATATTTAGACACATGAGGGAACTTGTTATCATCTTTGGATTGCTTGTATTACATCTCTTTAATAATAGAGGCCAAAGTCTTAATAGTATCCTCAAGGTTGATTGCCTTAGTGGTACATTTTTTTTAGATTAAACAAATTTCCAATAGCCTACTTGTTCAAAGGCCTTCCCATAAACTTTATATTGTTCTCAATTTGGATGGACATATTAAATTCCAACTATAGTTTAGTGGGAGCCTTATCCCTCAAGTAGTATGTAACCTTCTTGTCAAAGGTATCGCAATATTTGATAAAGCATGTCATATCACTATGCCTATTGTTTTTGGGAAGCTGCATCATAGTTTTGTTGAACTATTCATTGAAGTCCTAAACACACTCTTTGGGTTTTTTCTTGATATTTTAAAATTTATCCAAAAGGAACCTTGGATCAAATCTATCACCATATTGAATTCTAAAAACATTCTTTAGCTCTTCCCATGAATCAATGCATCTAGTGGGAAGGGAATTGAACCATTCATGAGCATCTTCCTCCAATGTGTGCATAAATAAATTTATGCACACATCCTCATACTCAAACTCATAATATTTAATGATATTTTTAAAATCCCTTAGGTGTTGATCACCACTCACTACATTATTCTCCTAAAACTTTGGAAGGCATTTCCTTACTTCATTCAGGACATCATTAGGATAACCTTCCATGTCATCAAAATTGATAGCCCTAAATATGAGAATGTAGAATGAAAGATTTTAATTCTCATTTGGGTCCTATGCTTCATGATTGGTTTAATGGGATGTTCAAGAATAAATGTCAAAGGGATATGAGGGGGTGAATGAGGTGGAGTTGGTGGATCAAACTTAGGAGGGAACTTAGATGGTTGAGAAGGAGTTGGATAGTAAATAGGACTCTATGATTTTGAATAGTCAGAATAATTATGGAAATCTTCAATAATAATAAGTTAAATAAACAAAATTTTAGATTTACCAAAATCTTGATAGCCCAAGTAGTCCTTTAAAGCTTAACATTATCCTTCAATGGGCCTCCAAACTTGTTTCCTTCCTTTTTTATGAACACTTATGGGTGAGACACGTTTATTTATTGAGTCACCTTTGAAGGATGACATCAATCCTTTCAGCTTTACAAGCATATAAACTCTCAAATTTGAAGATATTTAGAGCTGGCACTAATCTTTGTTTGAAACTAGATGATTTTTTTGAGTAATCACTAGAAGAAAACTTCTATAATATAACCATTTACAAACTTGTAGTGATACATACTTAAACCATATCTTTTTGAAATTAGTGATGATGTATGAAAGCAAAGACAATGAAACTTTTAGATTCATATTCAAATAGTGAAAACCACATCAAAACATGACACATTCATATCTCTTTATAACAAATTTAGCATATGTCAATCATCAAATCTCTCAATTCCTAGCACGTCCCCATTAGAGTGAAGTGGCATTGATGGCCAAGATAGTAAAAGAAAGATAAAATAACCCTATCTTTCAAACACATGAAATAATATTAATAAACTTGTCTAAAAACATATCTGAGATTATTTGTAGTAAATATAGTGGCAGAGGACTTTTGAAAATTGAATTATTAATATCTCTCTACAAGAGTCCCTAGAAACACTAGTGACCAGGACAAGTCCCCATCAATGGTACTAGTTGAGTGGTGATGTTGACAAACCAAAGATAATCAAATCAATGTAAATAGGTAGAAAACTTTTAAAATGATAACAGTTATAGATCTAGCTTTATGTAAGAGTCCTCAATAACATAGGTGACAAGAAGTGTCCCCAATAATGTAGGTGACAATAAGTATCCCTGTTAATGGTGCTAGAAGGAGTGTTGGTTCCCAGTTTTACACCTCATACACTTGGCCTTGCACACTTGAAATAAAGTGGTAAACAATGATGAAAAACCCACTAGTATGTCATTTTAATTGAGGAAGGGTTTGACATCATGATTAGACCAGATGTATAAAATGACTAAGAGTAACCTACAAAGGGTATGGTCAGCTCCCTACTACTATTGGATATGCATAAACCAAGGTGAGACTACTTATGGGGTAGCTTGCTCACATGGAGAGATTTTGCAATTCAACCTCCATGGGGATTTTTTAGCATAAATAAGGCATAAATATGACTAGGGCACAACCAAAATTGTTCACTCCACCTAGGAAGGGTTATCACATAGAGTGAAAAAATACACTATGTCATATATAAGCTACTCAAGACATATTTGAAAGTGATTTCAATATTAATTCTAAAGAATTTTCAACATGTGTTAAATGGAAAACTATAATGTTGGGTCATTTAAAGCACAAACTACAAACACATACTAAGTATGCAAGATTTTATGCTTCTATAGACAAATAACACTTATGATATGCAATAAGGACTATATCATTTGCAGGGTAGGATAAGGTAAGATAGTTTGATAATAATAAAGAAGAAGGGCATGGTGGTATGCTAATAGTTTTCAAACAATAGAGATTCTTTCAACATACATGGCATCACTTCTTTGCAAAGATGTAGGAGACTAAAATACAAGATAAATGGAACTACCATGAGTGATTTTCATCCATTGGTTCTAATACATTGCAAACACCCATATTATTCTTGAAACCATAGAATATACACTAAAACTAAAATATCAAATACTATTTCTTATTAAATCCATTAACCTAGGGTTCCGTACCAAGTTATTTAAAAACATATTTCCAAAATATAACTATAAAAAGGTGTTTATAACCAAGATCCATGCTCAAAATGATAAACAATAATGAAAATAAAACTAGATATCCAATCAACATAACTTTAAAAACATATTTATGCACTTCATCAATAGGAAATAGTAAAAAACCGTAAGCATTTTCATTAACTTTGCAAGAAAATATACATACATTAATTTTTCAAAATGTTTCCATGGGGACAAACATGGTGGATTTTCTCAATGTTGGATATGGAGACATAAACAGAGGCTCTTAGAGCCTACTAATGGATATATAAATATAACCACCTTATTAAGAGAGATAAAATGAACACAGTAGTGATCCCCAAATTTGAAAGATCCTAGACTTGGAGAGAAATAAAGACCAAAAACAACCCACACAATGGCCATCCAACCTTGTGAATAGAGGAGAAACCCTCTATTTATACTTTTTTTACCCATTTCAAATTTGTAATTGCTAAAGTCTAGCCAAGATTCTCTTAGCTAGAACAAATCCTTTGCCATGCCAAGAATCTTCATGTATTTATAAGGAAAATGATTGCTTCAACCACCATTATAAGGAATGATGGAGATTTTCAATAGATCCTTTGATTTTCTTGGTTTAAGATGCCTTTCACATGATATGAAAGGATAATATTCATGGTGGAGGGGAAACAAACCATTTGTCTTTATGTGTAACTATCTAAAGATGCCTTTAACCACTTGTTTGCATAACTAGAAACTCCTAGATAGCTTCCCTTCTTCCTATGCATGCCATGGAACAACCTGCTCTTATAATGATGGCTTGGTAATATTATGGATCCATGGTCACTTAAATGATCTTCCTTGGAGTGGCCCACCTTGGACTTGAAAACCTTTTATCTCTAACTTGTTTTTCACATTTTAGCACTTTTACCTTTTCAAAATTAGCCTTATTAAGGTTTTTCTTCATATTTTTTAATGCAAAAAAGTATTATTTTCAACCTTTAGCTTTGGATAAATCCTAGCGTCTTTCATAAATTTTCAATTTTTCCAAGTCAACCTACCATTAGTGGTGGAAGCCCCATCAATTTCTTTGCACAAGGTCCTTGAATGTGTCATGCATGTTTATGTGGCATCGCTATGTCACTTTTTTTAGGTACTTGAAAACTGACCATTGCCTATAAGACACATGTCAAAATGTCATTAGTTCTAGATCCTTGAATAGTCCACCTAAAACTACAACTACTAGATCTTTATTTTTATTATGAACGTGAGCATGTCACTTGGAATCTTGTGGGCTCTCAACGTTCATTTATCATTAGCTTTTATTATGAGCCATTAGATGTCTATTAAGACCCATCAACATCATGCCACTTAGATAATACATGAGCTTTCTTACACCTTACATAATTAGTATTTGTAGACTAGTGCCCTTCCACCATGTGGCAGATCCTTATTTGGCCTAAGTCCTTTAAGAAATTAGCTCTCACTCGTATTGTTGATCCTAAAGCTTGATGGAAATTAGACCATCGATCTAGATTTGAATTATCAAATGCCATTGGTTATCTACTATGGCTTAAATTTTATGTCTACATGCCCATCATTTGACATCTATATAAACATCTTTGATGGGTGTGTGACCATCAAATTTAAGCCCTAATAGAATCATCAAGATTAATTTTGAAGTTGATGCACCTATTATTTGATGTCTACATGAATGTCTTTGATAGGCACATGACTGTCAAATTTAAGCCATGAAAAATGGTTATTGTGGCTTAAATTTGACATCCATGCACCTATCATTTGATGTTCACATGACCATCAATGACAACCATGTGATCATCAAATTTAATCCCTAATACATAATGACTAATCTTAATTTTGATGTCCATATAATTGATAATTATTTCCATGTGGCCTTCACACTGCTTGGTCACTTATCAAGAGTTTGACACTTAGCACATTCAAGCTTGATCCTTAAAAACTTCAATGATTTTATGAATCTTATACCAAATTGTCCATGACCTCAAACTACTCAAACTACATAAAACCTACTATGATCCTTCTTTCCTTTGACTACATGTCAAATGGTGGGTAGAGGACAATTTATTGAACTAAAATATCTGAGAACAAATGATCTAAACAAACTATCTATAATAGAAATCCTAAACAAAAAAAATCCTAAATATAAGAAGCCTGAATGAAAATCTTGAATTGCATAATTTTTGAAAGCTTGATCTTGAAATTCTTCAAACAAAATGTTTGAAATCTTAAACTATAGTTTATTTAGACAAAATGTTTGAATACCTTGACTTAAAATATTTTAGGAAAAATATCCAAATACTTGAACTTGAAATCCCTTGAACAAAATGTCTAAAGGCATAAGCTTTGAAATGCTTCAGATAAAATGTCTGAAAGCCTGAGCTACATAATTTTTTTGAAGACTTAGTCTTGAAAACATGTAGATAAAATGTCTGAATACATAGTATAAAACTTGACTTGCAAATATCTCTAATAATTTGAACTTGTGACCCTTTTTCAACTTTTTTTCACCATATACTCTTGTGGACCTTTTTAACCTAGCTTCAAACTATGCTAATCAAATCTTACATTCAACCTTGAGAATTCTACCACTTAAAATCCTTTTAGAAGATAGAAAACATTATAACTCAACATCATGTGATTTCTCTAGATTTATTTTAATCATAGACCTTGTAATCTTATTGAAATATCAGAACTCAAGCATTTAATGAAACTAGGATTACATAGGGTTTTCACAAGGCAAAGGTTGGATATTTTAACTTGGGTGAACACTCTGCAAATAGGAGGCAATAGTGGGATATTCATGCATTGCTATTTTGGAAAAGGGCACAAATTTCTTAGTGTAATTTTGGGCACTAACAAATTATAATGTAAATTATTTGGCATCAATTGAAATAGAGTAGTTAACATTTTAGGTCCCAACATCACATCCAAATTAATCACTCTTATCACTTGGTGAGGTATATTATCAAAACCTATTATTTTTTTTTTTTTAAATTTATGAATTGAATTAATATTGATACCTTTTTTTGTTTAAAATGTGATATTTAAAATGTTAAATATTGATTCATTATCTATACACACATACTTAACACCATTATTTAAGATCTAAACTTGAAAAAAAACTAGGATATTTAATTTATAGTATGTTAAGTAGAAAAATATTCTTTCTCAAAAGAATTGGTGTCTTCATTATTCATTAATGTATTAGCAATGCATGTAAAATATGTTAGTTTGGTGTTATTTGGTAAAGTTTCATCATGCAGTTTTGTACATAAATATCCTTATTGATAGTAGACCTCTTGATCAAATATAATATGGAAATTTTAAATGTAATATTATTCACTTGATCGATGCATAATAATCTCTAGTTGTATTGGTTAGTATTTTAGGAGGTGGAGAAAGATTAGGAGGGACATTTTTTATACCTTCCATTTGTCCTATAAGTTGATGTACCCTACCTATTAATATTATTATATCATGGACATATATATCCAAAATATTTCTTACCAAAATAATTGGGAAAGGATGGTGGTTATCACTATCTTAAGGTCTAGGAGGAGGAGGATTGAAATGATTCATACATTCCCTTTCTTATCGACTAGTAACTAGAATAATATCAAATTCAATATTCATGAAAATTGCATTGTTAATAAGAGCTAATAATTTATAATTATTAACACCATCCTTATTTTTTTATAAATAAATTTATCTCATTTTATTCCATGAATTTTAAACATTTTTTATTTAGTAAAAATCACACAATCATGGTAACCATAGATTAGATCACAAAATATAAATTATTATCATCCTTTTTAACTATGTTATTGTTTTGGTTATGTCAATATAGATGAAATAAAATGTATATTCTAAAATCCAAACTCTAATAAAAGATAAATTTAAAACCCTAATAAGTAAATATGAAACTTTGAGGTAGACAAGACCTTATATTTTTCATGCTTAAGTAAATGATTGGGTTTATAAAAATGTTTTATTTAATTATTTTATTAAGGTTTAAGGGGAGGTTTTTTGAAATTAGGTACCCCATAACCTAGAATAAAAATAGCCAAATAGGATTTTAAAACCTAGGTAACACCATAACTCTGACATAAACATCTAAAACAAGATAAGGGACTGCACCTAGTGTAAAAATAGCCAAAAAATAATCAAAAGAGGTTTTGAAGGGACAAAAACATAAAGAATATTAAATAAAATAGATACTCAAAGAATATAAATAAAAATAAGACCTAACCAAGATTATCCTAAACCTTTTATGCCTTGCCACCTCGTTTTAAATGGTATCAATAAAGATCTCCAACTCGAAGCAAGATGGATGATTGGGCCTCCACTTTTTCTCTACTTTCTCTTAACTTTAATCCAACCTTTGTTATACTTTAAGATTTTTTGATAGAAAATATTTACAAAATCCTCTTTAGGGTTATATAGAATTAGATCAGAACCCTCTTCATCCAAGGTATTATCTTTTACACTTAAGGGTAACTTATTTAGAACATTGATTTACTGGGGAGCTTATAAAATACCTGATTGAATGAATTCATCCTTATATATTCCTACTTAATCAAGTTTCCCTAATAATATTTATATATCATTCTCTTCTTCCACATATAGATATTTATTCATTAGTTAAACTCCAACCAACTATTTTACTAACTCTTCATTTAGATCAATTAATGTTTCATCCTTCTCTAAAGACTTTTCTTCAGTGCCTTTAAAGTTTTCAAATTTTACTATTAAAATATCCTTGTTATCATTTTTTGCCCATGAAATGCCTTGTTTTTTCCTCCTACCTAAATTTTAAGAATCATCTAAATTCCTTGTATCAAAATAGTGCCTATATATGAATTCTAATTCTTAATAGTCAACAATTTGTACCCAAATTCAATTGTTAACAATTAACTCTAAATTTGTTGGGAGCTGAGATTCCACATCAATATTGAAAATATTCCTTGCATATGTATTAGGGACATATTATATCATATATTAATCAATAGATAACAATCCTCTAAGTGCATTATCGATGACCTTAAGATTATCCTTGGTCTAAAACTACAAAGGAAGATAAAGAAGGTGGATCCACACTAGTCTAATATGCAAAGATTTAGTAGTTGGGTTAAACTTGAGATACTAAGGATTAAACATAAGGATGTGATGATCAAAGGACTAGATTTGATACTACTTTATCTTATCCTTATCTTCTTTTTTGCTAAAAATTGCTACAAAAAAGTCCTTTATAGAGGGGCATATTTCTAGGTTACCTTTCATTAATGGTCTTTAGACCTCTAAAATCCACCCATGGAGATATTGAATATTTGGATATAAATTATTAAAATTAAAAATTAAACCCCTATTGAAAAACCATGATTCCCCTTGTAAAATATCTTCAATGGACTCACCCTCAAAATAAATAGATTTTTGAAATTTTATTTGGGTTAAAATTTTGGTTACCTTGCTAGAAACTATGACAAGATACCCCTATTTCTAACTCTTTTTGAAAACCACTACAACATAAGACCCTTATTTTTTACCTTAATCCAAATTAGCCTCATTCAAAATTGGATCCTTTTTTAATGAAGCTTTAAGTTTTAGATCCTCCAATAGTATCAAGTTAATCCTCCCCTATTTCCTTCCACTTTTAGATTCCACCGTAGATAAATCCTCCAAACCCTATAATTTTGGTGGATTTTGTCCCATGTATATATGAATTTGATTTGTGACTTTAGATCTAGGTATACTCCTCTTATATGCACTCATATTGTCTCCATTTGAAGGCAAAAAAATCTTGATGGCTCCGTAGAGCTTGGAACCTTCACTTTTATCTCTCTCATTGGTGATTTTGACAACATTCTTACACCCATAAGCTTCTATCATTAGGAGAAAGGATGTTGCCTCCAAACTATAAGATGCCATAAAACCCTCACTAAATCCATTGTTGAACCATCGCTTGAAATAAGATAAATAAGATAAAATAATTAATATTTATATTATATAAAATAGATAAATAATTATACAAATATGAATGTAAAAGGGTAGATTAATATTATACTTACTATATTTAGAATTGAAAAAATGAATTAGAAGAGATGCCCTTAGTTGATTTCTGATTAATGTTAATCATTGTGTTTGTCATAGTCTCTAAACATGATATATTTCTACTATGAAACAATTCAAAATAGGAAAAAATATTAAATACTTACATGCACACTATTAATGAAGCTTAGACCCCTACAAAGTTTAGTACAACCCAAGTTTTATTAGTATTGTCTTAATTGGATATATATGTTTGTGAAACATTACACTACATCTACACCTATATATATTTCTTGTGTGTACATTCACCCTTAGTCATTTGCATTGATCCATGTTTTTATTATCCTTTTTTTGAAACTCTAACCACATTTTGACACAAAATGATTCTTTAAAAATGGGCTATAAATTTGGGTTGGAAAACCCCCACCATTATTTACTAAGTTATTGAATTTTTAATACATTATAATAATTTTAATTGGGATTATACCACACATATTTATCCAACCTATTTGTGTGTACACCATCTGGATCATTATATAGTATAATTCAATGTTTTGTTTTTGACACTTGACACCATATTATGTTTAAATATGTTTGTATTCAAACTTGGTTCCAAGGATACTCCTTTAATGGTTTTCATATGTGTTATATTTAATTAAAATGTTTCAATAGAGTATAATTTATTTCTCAATGTTATTTCCAAGTAGTGACCAAGTTAACATCTAAATATGATCTTAGGCTTTATTTGTATTTATTGTTGACTCTTTGATATTTATAACTATAATTGACCTATGAAATATGTCTAAGCCAACCTAATGGATATGTAATAATTTAAAGGTATCCATTAAGGGTTCCTAAACACTACCAAAGAGATTTACATATGCATAAAACTATAATTCTCTAACTACCTTTGGTATTATCCTATAAGTGAAAATTAGTGATTTGAGACATTTCAATAGTTTATTTGGGATTCTAGATCATTATTGGATAACCTAAGGTGATATTTAATGTGTATTTGTAAATTAGGTTAGATAAGATAATATGTGGCTATAAATTTTGTGTGCACATGATTAAAATGTGTACACAAAGTGAAACTATTCCAAATTTGATGTTGTAAAGTGTATAATACCAAATTTAGGTGTCTATAGTAACTAATCACATTCCATGAATCTAATTAATAAAAAATGTGAATCAAATAGATGTTGATTTTAAGGAATGATCATAATATGTGAATTTTTTATCAAGCATATAATGAATCCTAATGATTGGGATGTGGACAATGATAATGATATGCTTACTATGATATGCATGTTGATATAATAATAATATTTTAAGAATGCATATGAATACAAAAGTGTGAGTGTGTGTGTGTGTACACACACACACACATAGTAATTCTAATATTATTTATAATTATATGCTCAGATAAAAAAATTTATATTTAAATATATAGATAAACATAAAGGGATGATAAATTAGAGGGAAACATAAATAAATTAACTAAATTAAATAAAAATAAAAGAAAAGAAATATGGAGAAAGGAGGAAATAGACAAGTGTCCTGATTGGATAGACACTTAACATAAAGATGGAATAAATATTATTAATAAGAGTATAATAAAATGTATTTTTCATTCCATTTTTTATATAAAATAAACTCTGCCAATTTTATGGAGGAGTAAGGATGGGGAGGTTTTTTCAGATTGTCATTTGAAGGATATTTTGTAGAGGGGTTGGTATTTATGGTTTATCTTATTTTAAGTAGGAATTAATATTTATTTTGTTAAATTATGACTTAGGATTAAAAAAATATTCCTCACCTCTTGTATACATAAAATAGGAGTAGTTATGAAATTTTAAATTCCTTATTTTTCTCTTCTTTGGTAATGATAAATATGGGAAATTATTTTCTATTACAAAAGAATTTTTGGTTTTTGTTTTTTGTTTTTTTTTATTTTTAATATGATAAATTATGAATAACATAAGTGGGATTTTATTGGAATATATGGGGAAATATGTTACCCCTATTGTGTAAAACCAAAACTAGAAAACTATTAGGAATATATGTAAAAATTTATGGACTATAATATGCATGTTTTTTTTGGAATTATAATGGATAAATTTTGGTAATTATATAAGGTTTTTGTAATATACCTATTTTCCTTACATGAGTGTTTTTACCATTTTTTATAGTTTTTTAAACCTATAATAAAATTATTCTTTGGGAGAAAATATAATTTTGATTTGATCGGTTAAATTATGAAAATAAATCATGGATATTTTCAAGGGTGCATGTGTAAAGGAAATCTATATTTTTATGGGTTATTATCCATAAATTAGGACACCCTCTTTCTTGAATTTAATTGGAAAATTTATGGATGTTTATAAAGTAATATTGGAACTATTATATGTGCCCTAAATCTAATATTTTTATAGTTTAGTGTGCATATATGGATGATATATTTACATTCCTTGTTTGGAAAAAAAATATGGAGATGATAAGTGTTTAATGGGTAATTTTGTTTGATATGTTAAAAAAAGGGTTTTGAAAGGATCCAATAACCTTTTACAAAAATATAGAGATAAAAAATAACACTTAATAGATATAAATGAGATATAGGCCCACCAAAATAGTGGACCACATTAAAAGAAAGGTGTAGTCAACAAAACATCATCATAAAGTCACCAAACCTATAAAAAAATATCATAACACATATATACATAATGTAATGGATAATAAGGTCATTCAAACTCTCTACCACCTCCATTTCATATTTATATCTTGTATTCTAGTTGCTAAGGAGTCTTACTTTGTTTCTTATTTCTCAACATTTTGTTTTTTCTTTTGACTTATTGTGCTCCTACTAAGACCATCATGAGTTTCTTTGGCATTCTACTTCCTAGAGTTAAATTGTATGAAAATATTGTGTATGGTATTCCTTTTTCATATCACTAACATCCTCTCTCTTTACTTTAGTTTTATGTATTTATTCCTTCCATTCTCTTCAATTTATTTTCCATGTTATCAATTTCATCTTTTATCTAGAAATTGTCCTATACTAAGCCCATTTAGTCTTGAGGCTCTTTTTCATTCTCCATCCCTTCCTTTTCCATCAATATTTTAATTTATTTCATATCCTTAATCATTTTATTGTTGTTAAAAATGTATTTCATAATGCTCAACTAGGTATTCAAGGCTTTCTCTAACTTTCAAACCCTTGCACAAAGATTATCATCAAATATATTCTTTAAGGAGAAGAAAGGGCAAGATAAAAATTGGGAGTGACCAAAGGAGACTAAAAATAAATATGGATTCTAAAATCCACCTTAGTCATGTAATTGATGGAAACCACCATATCCTTATTTTTACTAAAATCATAACTAAAGACCTCCTCAAGGTATTAGGTACCTTTATAGGGTTTTTATATAACCCTTGAAATTTTTTCTTGGATTGATTATAAATTTATGCCAGTATTTCATAATCATCCTTATTCTATTAAAAAATCATTTTAACTAGGATATTAAATGATCCCTTCCCTTTCTTCATGGGGTTGAGATCTAAGGTCCTTGTATTGAAAACTTTGGGAGCTATGTCTAGTTAGCACATTTGGAAAAGGAGATAAATAATAACCTTATTAATAGGCATATCAATTTTAACATATTTATTTTCTAACATAAAATTCTCTAGAGACATTAAAAGGATGAATGGAATACTCAAAACCCTATTATTTATAAAATGATTGAGAAGAAAAAATTAGTAAGAATAAAACTTTGTAAATCTACCCTCTAAGGTGACATATTTCATAATTTTAAAGAACACATCTATCTATGATGTATGAAGTGAAGTTCATAGTATTTCATCCTCCACTTCATGAATTTACTCATTATATTTGAATAAATAGTGCATTTTCTCATCCTTCCATCTTCTAATTTTAATAAAAATTGATTTGTATATGGCCATATCAGTGACTTTGGAAATATTCTCTTCAAAAAATTTCATATTCATACCTCTCATGGTGATAATTCTCTCCTTCCAAGATTTGAATTTTTTTGTGGATAAACCTGGGATAGACACTTTTATCTTCTTAATGTATTACCTTAGATTACCACTTTTTGAAATCTTCTATATAGTGATATTCATTTTTATTCCTTTGTAAAATTTGATTCATTATGAAGGAAGTATATGCCCATGGTTTTAATGAGTATAAAACACTCCCTCTTATATTTGAAAACATATATACACAAGGAATAATGACTCAAAAATCCCATGTATCTAAAGTAATATGTGGAAGGATTAATCTTAATAATGCAACTTGATGGGTAATTATGAAAATCAGTATCCTTTATCCCATCTCCTATGAATAACTATATAGTCACATGAATTTAATAATTCTTACCTTTCCACCTTGTATGTTTGATGATTTCCTCATAAATAATAAAAAGGGTATAACTTGGGGGTTGAAAATTCTGATAAGACATAGAAACATCAAATGATGATTACAAAGAAGAAGGATTATTATTATGTTCCACATCAATGATATGATTGAAAGGGGGATTATATTTAATATATTAGTCAATATTATTAAATCTTCAATTATAAATTATATGTTTTCTAATTAATTACAAAAAACATTTAATTTTCTATAGTATCGACTATTTTTATTTTATCAAAGTGTTCTAGGGTTTTCAAAACACCATTAACCATATTTTTAATAGTACAAATTTGAGTTTTTATCTTATTTAGGTAGTTTATTATTTTTAATGAGTCTCCTTTAATAATCATAAGTTTAATGTTTAAGTCCTTACTCATTTAGATTCCTAAAATAGTAGCACTTGTCTCTAAAATATGATTCATTTGAACTCCTGAGGGACCTATGTATGTTGTAAATAAGATAATTTTATTATCTCTACTAATTCCAACTCCTCCTACCTTACTTGGATTCCCTTTCAAACCACCATCAATATTAAACTTCATAGAATATGGGTTTTTTAAAATTTTACCTTCCTTTTATATGCCTTATTATTATTATCTAAAACCATTTTAGAGATGTTAAAATTATATATTTGAATTATAATTTCTTATACTTTTTGGATAAATTTTTGTCACACATTTTTATGATAAACACCTTCTCCTGTATTTCTTTAGAAATCATTATTCAAACATTGGCAACATTTCTTCTCTTATTATAAAAACATATAAGATTAATGTCTCTCCATATTATCTAAAAGAGATGGGGTGTGGATATCCTAAAATTTTTTTTTAAAGAGGGTAAATATAAAGGGGAACTCCATTGATCAATTTAGTATAAAATAAAATTTGGTCTAACCCATTATATATTAAAAAGAGAGAGGATAAAATCCATAAGATTTATAGTAAAAGGGCATTCTAGGAAAATATTCCTAATAGATCCTAATTCATTATATTAGAATACACATCTATTTTATATAGGTAATAATTTTCTCATGAGGTTATCAATAGTGAAAAATATTGTTTTGACCATCTAAATAATAGAAAATATTGACTCTAGGGACGAGTTCCCTATCCCAAAAGGATTAAAAAATAAATCCATTCTCATAGGGATTAAGTTTAATTATATACCCATGTTTGACATTATAGGAACCATCCTTAAAACAAAACCAATTCATCTTATTTGATAAAATGACTAATGTGAAATAAAAATCAATTTTTTATTCAAGAACCAAAAGTGATCAAGAACCTATGGATTAGTTATTTCTAGAGATACTAATTTCCAAGATTTTATCATCTTATTAATTTCCTAATAATATTTAACCCTTTTCCCTATTACTCTTTTAAAAAATGAGCATAAATAATTCCAAGGAACCATATTACTTAAGTGAGTGATGAAGGTAAATACTTCATCCTAAAATTATGCCTTGTTTCAATTCCCAATATTCCATCTACACCCTTTTTCAAAAACATTCCTACTTTTGACAAGATAATTCCAAAACCAAAACCCCTATGAGGAGATTTCAAACTTATAAATAGGATAAAATTCCTATTTTCCATGTACTTGGACTTTATGACATCATTATATAATATATTTTTAATCATTAATCTCCATCTTGTTTTAGATATGAAGGATTTATTCATCCCTTTGATTTTTCTTAAATCGAGACCCCCATGAGATTTGGGTAAGAAATATTAATCCCAAACCACAAATGGAATTATTATTCTCTCTTTAGTCTCATACAATTAGAATATTTTATAAATTTGTTCAATCGTTTCCACTTTTTTTCTATGGGATTTTAAAAAGGATATAAGATATATGGGTAAACTTTCAAGGAAGATCTTTAGTAATTGAATTTTACTCAATTGAGTGATAATACATTGTTACAACCTACCATCTTACATTAGAACCTATCTAGAAGGTGTTCTAACTATTAATATCCATTATGCTTTTGAACAAGTGAATTCCTAGATAGGAAGATGGAAGAAGTTAGATTTGGAACTCCATAACGGTTGAAATACTTAGTTTTATTTACTCAAGAGTATTTATGAATAAAATATAGCTTTTGTTTATGTTGATACATTGACCTAAGACCTCTGATTAATCACTAAGAAGGTTTTTAATGATTTTATATTCTTGAACTGATTATTCCCCAAAGTGAATGTATCATATATAAAATTATGATGTGTTATATAAACAATATTAAGAGCTATATGAATAATCTTCAATGTGCCAATCTTCATAACTCTCTCAAAATATCTTCCCAAATTTTCAACCCTGATGATGAGAATTAATGGAGATAGAGGATCCACATGCCTTATTCCACTCTTTTCAAGATAAAAACATTTTTGGGGATGATTAACAAGAACCAAAAATATGGTTTTGGATATAAATGATAAAATTATCTCTCTAAAATTATGATGCAAACCTAGTATTTCTAAAATCTTCTCCAAAAGACTATATAAGACCCTACCACAAGCCTTGTTAAATTCTATTTTTAAAAATGTACCATATATTTTATATTTTTATATATATTGTAAAGCTTCATGAACCATGATTATTTTGTCTATTATATACGTACCAAAGATAAAGACTCCTTCGTGCTTAGATATGATTTAGGGTAATTTAGGGTAAAAATATTTTTTATCTCAATTTTAGTCTTAGAAAGAATATTATAGATAGTATTGCACATACTAATAGATAAATAATAATTTAATTATATTTCTCCTACCTTATTATGAATAATAATAATAAAATATTAATTATGTCTTTCAAAATTATGCCTAAATGGAATAATTTATCCACTGCAACAATTACATACTTTCAACCAATATCCCATAATTGTTATTAGAAAACTAGAAGGAAACCATGGGGGTTTGTCTCCTTACATATAAAAAACATACTTATGTTCCATAGGAGAAGGGGGCCTAATGAGGTTATAATTATATAATTTGATGTAAGTACTATTAAATAGATTCAAAAAATATTCCTACTTATCCTATCTAGGTTAGGATCTTCCTAAAATAAAATTTATGAAAAAGAGACCATTTTATGAGTAATTATTTTACATCAATAATATTTTGTGAATTTTTACCTTGAATATGTAAACAATATATATACTTGATATATCATATTTATGATAAAATTTGTAAAATTTAGTGGTAATTTATATGTGTTATTGCATAATAAAATGTGGAAACATTGTTGGGAAAATAAAGGGTTTAATGGGTATATATGGATGCCCTTATTGTGGTTTAAATTATGATTTTTTTTAGATTAATTTAGATTCTCTAAATTTTTATTATTTTTTTCATTTATTTTATATCTTAATGGGAATAAATATAATTTTTGGTTTTACATTAAATTTTGATGTACATTATAACTTAATTTTTTGCTTGGATGACCTTCATCAAAAGTTAAAACTAATTTTTTCATTCATGGATGTCTTGTTATGTGGGTATTTTTTATTTATTTTTTATATGTTTTAATTTAATAATGATATATTTATAATACACATTAATCATGTGAAAATAAAAATTATTCATACATGAAACATTAACTAAAATAAGTAAAAAGCACAGGGATAACACTCATGAAAAATAATACATTTTTGAATGGTTGGGTTTTGGATAAGTAATTCCTTCAAAATTTTAGTAAACTAATTTTGATAGGAATGTATGCATGATATGAATTCCCTCTTTCAAGAATGCATTTTGTTTAGAACAATAATTTGAGGAAGCCTTGAAATGGGAATGTTTTTGAAATAGTCAAAAGAAGGAAAATATGAATTGAATACTTAAAATTAGTCACTATAATATGTGTTTATTATAATAATTAATCCATTCATTCATTGATAATATTAAACTTATTTATTTAACTATTCTATTATCATTATAAAAGTATGTCTAAACCATATAAAAAAGTTTGAAGGTTAGTCAAAAACTATCTTGCCTTGGGAATATGAACTATGAAAATGGTGGAAACTTGATGGTTGTGGAAATTGAGTTAAACTTAATACATTAACGTAGGATCTGGCTGACATAAGGTAATTGACATGAAAAAATGGTCTATATGCTTTCACATCACATGGCACTAAACATGGGTTGATGAGGGCATAGGTTGAGTATAAATCTCATAATATATAAGATCTAATATTTCCTTATGGTGAATACTAACTCATGTAAATCCTATGACTCAAGAATGATGGTATGCATATTTGAATTCTAATAAATAATACTCTAAATATTTAGCAATCATGGTATTGTGATTTTTGAATCTTTAGAGATTTATTTCCTGATTATGTAAATAAAATGGATCAATGCCAAGGTTAGATAGGTAGATGTCTAAGGATTCATTAGATTTATCTATTCCAAGATTAATTAATGATGTTATTGAAATATAATAAAAGTATCATTCCCATTTTTTCCCCAAAAAGATAGGTAGGACATAACATAATACCAAACATAACACTTGTGGTCATAGATAGATACTAATATCCATTCAATCACATAGAACACATCTTAAAAATACCATGAGACTTTAATATACACAAGCCAATAATTTAGAATCCCATAATCCTTGTTTATTTGTTCAGCACTAGATTATTTCATGATTTCATGTCAAATAAGGCCACACTAATGACATAAAGACTACCTCAAGCTTACTCAAGATAAAACATCAAGTGCATCTAGCACTACAACTTGGAAGTTCCTTATGTTGTTATAACTACAAAGGTATTAGGGTATTAACCCCCATTGGCTAATCCTTCTAGGCCTTAGGCCTTATGAGCACCATGTATAATCATATATGTGTTTATACATTGTTGTCATGATGCCACGTGATAACATCTTGATCACCCTCTATCTCAGAGGCTTCATACTCCACATGGTCCTCTCTATGTTCAAAATTTGTCAGGATGATGCCACATGGAAACATCTTTCTCACCCACTATCCCAACACCAATTTTACATCTAACCATGTTGACATAACTCATATGTTAGTAGGATAGAAACACATGTATTCCTTTGAAACACTCATCAAAGTCATAAAATTGACTAAGGAAAAATCAAATCAAAGGGACCTAAAGTTAAATGGTGTGACCCTTAGGGATGTTAAGCTTATCATTTACATAGGATGCATAATCATTGAATTATTAACCCCAATTAATTAGTTCTTTCAATCTTCCACACTCCTAGATGATGCCACTTGGTAATTCTATGGAACTCTAGTACATTAGAGGCTTTTCCCTCTATCTAATCCATTGGGATACCAAGAGGATTCCATGTGGCATCATCCATCCAACTTTGAAAAATCATAAAATTTATCCAAGGAAAAAATTGAAATAAACCCAAATAAAATTGGCTAAGTCAAGATATCAATTTAGTTAACAAGGAAAACAACTATGGTAAAAATCCATCAAGAACTCAATAATCAACTAAATCATGACCTGAAGTAGGAGATAGAGATATCTCTATAGCTAGAAACACAACAAGGTAAAATATACATGTACCTACATTATTTCTATCAGGTCCGAAATAAAGCAAAAGTTTTCTTAGAGAAAAGATAATGATTCTAAACCAATTAACTCATTGGTTTAGTTAATTTATCAAATGAACACAAGGTGAGTTTACTCAAGACAACATATCTAAAGGAATGGATTAGTAAAATCCCCATCGAATATCTAAGCTTAATAAAACTTCATAGATTTTATTAAACTACTTAGTTGTTTGGAAGGCATAAAACAAGAAGCATCTCAACTATAAAATCCTATGGGATTGTTTCACAAGACATCCATCTGATCCATAATAATATCAAAGATTCAAATAACCATTTAAATTTTTATTCCTAATAACAATACATAGCTTCAATAGATGAGACTAACTCATCCTAGCACAATGTTTATTCAATCATTAGATCATATAGATTTGGAGGAGAGACCTATGCATAAACAAGAAACTATTCTCAATAGAGATATAATCAAATACCTCACTATATTTTATTAGAAAATACATAAATCCTAAGGATTCTTCCTTTCCATAATGACTCCTCCTAAAGGGTCTAAGTAAAAATGGTCATATCTATAATTAATCATTTTACCAAAAAAGTTAAACACAAGGACAACATAAGTCTTTATTCATTATTGGCATAATAGTACCAAAAAACATTAATGTTTAATTCATTTCAATAAGCTAAATTATTATTCCCAATAATAATCTCATATCTATTTGTCTATGATCCAATTATTTTTTATAAGTTTAATCTCATTCAACTAAACATATATGCATAATTATTAACATCCCAATCACTCATGACAAATATATAAGCAAGGAAACCAATCTATTTATTTATATAAAAGTGACTCAAAGGCTAAAGACTTTGATACATTCAATATTCTTCTCAATATCATAGAAATCAAGCATTCATAAATAATTACATCTCAGATTAACACTAAGGTATTGATAATAGAAAATATATTTATTAATCCATAGTTATAATATTGTCCAAAACCTATTTTTAAAAAGAATATTACAAGTAGGTTGTCTACTATAGTATTAGTAATGCATGAGTTTCATTAATTTTTTATCATAAGTGAGAGATATTTTTTTTAGCCTTATCAAGTGTAGAAGAACCAATCAATCTTTAATGACATTCCATGTCTACTCCCGAGCATCTATTGGCCATTATAAGGAAATATCACCACCTAACCTCTTGTCATTATCAAGATGATATTTTAGATATCCCTGAGCTTGAGACTCCCAACTCTAAGCAAGATTAAATCACTTGGTAAAGGCAAGGATGGATATATAATCCATGATATTTGAAGACAAGGTAAACACCATGCAACACCTAAATTTCTATTCCCATTTCTTACCTAAGATAATCCTAGTCCAAATATAAATAAAATAAGCAATCAAATGACCAATCAAGTGAAGTGAAACATTCATGATTACCAATCAAGGGTTTATAACATAACAAGGCCTACCAAAATATTGGATTAGTAAGATGATATCTCACTCTATTGCTTCCATCAAATATTCATGTGAGGGTTAAGTAGTCTCCCATCATGTCTTATCATGAGAGGGATTAAAAACATCCATCATGACATTTAGAGAAGGTTCAAACATTCTACCACCATGACCAACATAGGAGGGCTTAATGTTCTTCCATTGTGAAGATGATTCTCATAGACAACTACTAAACTATGTCACAACATCATTAATATAATTTTAAGTAAAAAATGAAACATTCAAGTTATGTAAGGATGAACACAAAATCTCCAAATCCCTCAATTGGGAAAAGAATTGAATGGTGGCTAATTCACAGCCATGGAAAAAATAAGATAGGTAGAATAAAACAAGTGGTCTTATTCACCTTTAATCAAGAGAACAAACAACTAACCATAATAATTTCATTTAAACTAAGGAGAAATAATATCTCCAAGACCTCAAATGGGAAAGCACTACATGGATACCAATTCTCAACCATGGGAAACCAATAAAATAGGTAGAATAAACAAAGTGGTATTATTCTCCTAAAATCAATAAGATTAAATAGATAATATAATAATTTCATTCTAAATGAATAGAAAAAAACATAGCTTACAATGAAGGTGACCTATCAACCTCCAGACCACCTAGGCACCATCCTCTAGTTATCTAGACTCAACTCTCCTAACTAGTTGATCCTATTTGTTGCTTCTCCTTCTCCTATGTTAAGTCTAAATTCCTTTATAATTGGAAAAAAGTACCCCAACTAAGGTATTTTGACTCCTACATATAGATATCTGAACATCAGCTAACCACCAACCACTTTCCATCCCATACATCATTAAGGGACATTATTTCCCATGTTTCATCAAGGTACATGGTGACTTCACATGCTCCTATGGTTTCTTCCAATACTAACTTACCTCTTTTACCACTTGATCATATTACTAAGGTAATCAAAATAAGATATCCTAATTCCCATTAGACATTATATGCATTGGTTGTAATATTATTAGGTCAAGCAATACCAAGTTCCACAACTAGGCTTAAAGGCTAGTTATTAGTCATACGCAACATCTACTAAGTGGTAGAATAGGAAAATGAATATTTAGCATGGATTTAATAAGGTTTAAAATTTATTAGTGATATAACCATGTTTGGCATAGTATCTTTCCTTCATTATCCCCTTTCCTATTCCTGCACACTCAATGAACACATCAAATTCCTCTAATGTAATAGATAAAGCTATGAACTTTAATCAAATAATGTATTTTCAATCAATTAATAATATCAAATCATTCATGGAATATCAACATACATGAAGATGATTTCATACAGTTCAATGCATAAGTAGTTTCCATTTCATAGAATTAGAAGTTTTATCCTTGAATTTATTAGGCTCGAATCATGGGATAACCCCTAAAAAACTTGTTTGTTTTGTAGCCCATGAGCTCTAAGAATGAAAAAAAAGGAAAACCAATTGTCCTCGTGTGTGATTTTTCACCTCAAAAAGTTAGTCTTTTTTAGATATTTTTCCACTCTATGCAGTCAATAGAATTTTCTCTAGACTACACCAAAATTAAACCATGTAAATTAGATAATTTTCCCTAGACTACACCCTAATGTGCAATGGCAAAGAATTTATCTTCCACTGCACATGTAGGACTGAAGAAATTCTCTAACCCTACAAGTGGGCCAACCACCTACATGGTAATTAATAAATATTAATTACCATGTTTATATAATTAAGCCCATGTAAATTTATTTTTACTATTTATTATTAAATTTTCCTCACCATTTTTCATCTCTAATGCATCCTTCCAATCACTTTTTCCACATGTGGTCATGTTTTACTTCATATATTGATCTTACCTTCTTTGATTTTTAGGTAGGTTTTTATTTGGTTTTTCCTACTTGCTAGGTCTTATTTCTTACTCTTACCCTATGTTTTATTTTATCTTGTATTTTCATTTTTTTTTTTTTGTTGAATTTTTAATATTCTTTAGGTCTCATATAACCATGTCATCATTTGAGCCTTATATAGTCTTTTTGTTATCATGTTTCCTAAACCCATGTATCTATGTGAAATCCTACTCATTGTCATCAAAACCCTAAATTTTGTTTTAGAGTTTCTCAAAAGCCTTGTGCATATCCCAATTTATGTCAAACCCTACCTATTCCCCATGGGTGCACATCAAATAAAATTCTTTGAGGTGCACCCTTTTCCCTCACCATCCTTCCTATCAGTGCACTTCAAAGAATTTTCTCTAAAATGCAACCTTTCCTTGAATAAATGATGTAGGCCAAAGAAAATACTTTGACCTACACCCAACCTTTGAAACACCTAAGTTAGATGCATCTCATATAATTTTAACCTATCTACACCTCCGATCCCTCGATCTATGTCATTTAGAGAATTTTCTTTGAATTTCAAAAAAAACACCTACTCGGGGTATAGTTTAAAGAATTTTCTTTGGACTACACCCAAATCATTCAAACCTCATGTAGTTTAGATAAAATTCTTTGAAATGCATAGCTTTATTACTTCCCCCATACATATGTGTAGTTTTTCTCTACCTCTACATTCTCCCTATTAGATGAAAAATACTAACTCTGGAGGATTTGAATTCTCTCTTGCAGTCAACTTGATCAATGATGGAAGTTTCTCCTACTAAGAAAGCCATGAATTATAAGTTTCAAGTTGTACTTCCTTCATCCATAGTTAAATCAAAATTGGATTAGATAAAATATCAAAATATTAGCCATGTTGACATGACTAAGTTCTTACAAAGACTAAATAAGGACCCCATTTCACCTCACATGCAAGCTATCCTGAATAATGAAATTCATTTGGTGACTACATTCCTTATATCAGCACAATATTTAGTGTTCATCTTGATATTTTCTACCCATTTTGATAAGTAGACTAAATCAATTAAGGATGCATATGGCAAGGTGGTCATCTGGCTTGATGAGGAGTATTTTGATAAAATCTTCTATCTCTTTGATATTGAAGAATATTTAGATATAACTATGAACTCAACCCAAGAGCACTATGATAATAATCACAATAAATTCAAGAGGCATATCAACTCTAAATGGCTTAAGACCCCTCGATGCTCTATTTCTAGGTGGCCCAAAAAAAATTATCATAGTGAATTCTTATAAGTTAGGGATTTGATCACTCTCCTAAGCAGAGTTAAGGGGCTACCCACATAAAATATTTTCCAAGAATGGATGTATCATTATATTTGGGTCATTAAGAGGGAAAAACAAAATATCTTGTATAATAAATAGATCAATGATGTTATATGTCACCAACTCTTTGAGGTGATCTCTTCTCTAAATTTATTCATCACTTCTCATTTGGTATATGTTTTAGCTAGCATGAAATCCTTTTCAAGTTTAACCAATATTGGTGATAGAAAGAAGGTTCTTATGTATGAATACTATCCATAACTGACTTTGAATGAGATCTTGAAATTATATAGAATATTTAATGATGCCTTATTTTATAGTTAAATTTGTATTTTTGAAAAATAACTTGAGAAGAAGAGATCTTTAGATGCAACATGGGCACAAGTCAATAAGGTTGGCTGTATATTCCTATAATTCCCAACCTAAACCTACATCAAGGTAGGAGGCTTTGATGAACAAACTTATTTTCTACCTAGGTATCCAAGTGACAAGTTGATTCTAATAGAGATCTATTGAAAAATGATGAGCATAAACAAGAAACAATCAAATGCCCACAAACTAGGTTTTAAGTTTCCAATCAGCATTAGCTAGTATATAATGTCTATCACTCCAAAGGCCAAGACAATGGAAACTAAATTATAGTGGATCACTCTTAATAAATTCAAGAGTAGGGAATACTTTGACTAGAGGAAGATGAAATAAAATATTAAAGGGAACTACACTCATATACATAGAATAAAATACATTTGGGTAGAGTGGAGAAGAGAGGAAGATGTCAGAAAGCTAGATTATAATCACCTCACTCTAGATCAAATTATAAATATCAAGTTGGCTAACATTCTAGAATAATTGACAGATGATGGAAATACATTAAATACATTATATAATAAAGTTAATTATAATCCTCTTCCCTCAATCATATGGTCATTAAAGGAATCCACTTCCATCAGAGATATATTCTAACATATTATTGCAAATACCAATGTCTAGCTGGAAGGAAAGGGTATCACATTGAATCTATTCAAGACTAGATCCAAGGAAGAGTATGATGAAGACACTATAATAAAGTTAAAAGAGATAAGAAAAAAGAATAAGGAAGATGCCTCCACCTCTACATAGAATGTGAGGCTTATTTTTAAAATCAAAGGTAATGAAAAGGCAAGGACACTTATATAGGAGAGAAAAATGTTTAGGTAGAGACAAAAAATCCTACTGCAAGTGAAGCAACATCACAATTGATAACTTCCCAAGAAAAAACCTTTTAGATAGTATCTTCCACTCTTCCTCTTGACACTCCTACTATACATATTGCTCTTAAAGTACCTTTTTAGACTATTCTTTCATCCCCTCCTTCACCCATTAGTGATACACTTTTCCATGTTCCTTCTTAGAGGACTTTGGATCAGGTATGTAATTCCCTTTCTAATTTACCTAGTCTTTCAAAGTCATTAGAATCACCCACTAATCTATATTTCACTCAACAAGACATGGATAAGGTAATTTCTACCTCATCTTCCAAATTGGAAACTCAAGTCCTATCCACCCTATATCAAATATGCCAATGGGAACTAAATTTTTTACCATATCAACTCCAACACCACCTATTATCACCACCACTCCATTCTTTTCCATTTCATTACCAGATACCTCTATTCCACCTTCCATTCCACTCACCTCACAAATTATTTATCTTCCCTCAACATCAAAAAACCTAACATCCTCCATATAATAATATTCATCAACCCTTCCTCCTTGGTTAATGTCCCAAAAACCAAAGAGGGAGAAGAAATCAATGTTATTAGATGATTTTGATTTCAATCAATGTGTACCAGTAAAGCCAAAGAAAACAAATAAGGCTAAAACAATATCAAAAGTAATTTTTGATTTCGGTCATAAGTATACCAAGGTTGTAGTGCCTCTATAAGGTGAAAAATTTGAAGATATCCAAGCATATTAATATGTGATTGGGTGGATATATCTTGGTAAACAAACACATGAAAGTGTAAAGGAATACCTATAGGTAGTGATGGCATCTTTGATCAAAAGATATGACAAGGATAAGGTAATCAAGGATAAACTCAAAGTATAGGTAGAATAATTGACCTTAGTTTTAATAAAGATCACTTAATATTTTTATCCATTAGATCCTATTAGGAGTGAGTCCACTAAAAAAAAAATCAATAGGCAAAAAAGATTGGGTCATAAATTTGGGTAGTCAATGCCTAGATAGAAAGATTGTTAATGTAAGGTGTTTAATGGTTACATTATGCCATTGAATTTTTGAATAAATTGAGTGAAGTAAAAATATAAATATATAAAACATTTGAGACACTCACTCAATACTTGAAGTTAACAAGTAAAGATATTCATACATGGACTCAATTATGCTAGTTCAAACTAGAACTTTTAGTTGAGCAAAAAGTCATTTCAAGCAAAAAAATGTTTATAGAATATAGAGAGGCCATTAAAAATAATAAATAATTATTGTAGAGTCTAATTAAGATTATTTAATAATATCAAGACATACACACTAATAAGGGACTAGATCTTACAAAAAATATTAGAGAACATCCTTCCCAGGTGATAGATGACTCTCAAAAGATCCTTCCTGCAAAAATAGTTGTTCAAGAATTCACTTCTCTAGTTCATAAAAAAATTTAAATATTAACATTCACACTATAATCCATAAACAAGATATTTGAATTCCATGTAATAATGGATAAATTGTAGAGAATCCTAGATAAAATCAAAGGCATGCCAGTCAACCTAGTGGACTCTAGCACAAGGGTCCTTGACATCTCTATAAATACATCACAGTCAAGCAAGAATGAAGTTAAAGCCACCTTGAAGAGATATGAAGCATACTTGGAGAAGAAAAAAAAGGAATACATTCTTGTGTCTAAGGACACTTAGTTTGTTTTCATTGTTTTCCTTATGTAGTTTTGTTTGGTGTAATTTGTATGTAGGAAAAGTACATAGTACTAAGAAAAATTAGACTGTGTCAAGAATAAGTCAAAGTAGTTATGTTTCCTTTTTTTTTTCATAGCTCCTCTCTATAAATAATGGGATGATATTTTGTAAATTTATGATCACCAAGGCTATAGAAGAGAAATTATACTAAAATTGAGAAGCAATTTTTGAAACTGTGTTCAAATTGTGAATCTTGAATTTCATCAATATAAGAAAACCAAGTGATCTTTCAATCTTTGTGTTGGAATAAAATTGTGGTGTATTGGAATTTTTATTACATATTTTACATTACATTTTATTGTAGTTTTTATTGGATTGTGGTGTGAATTTATATAGATAAAATGGTGCTAGGAAGCTAATTTTGAAGTCTTTGAGCTGCAATATCATTATTGGGTTTGGGTTCATTAGAAGTAACTTACTGTGGAGACTTTGGGCCATAAGTTATCTTCCTTGGTTACATAATATTCATTTTAAATAAGGTAAAGAATTTGGGATGCACTTTGATCCATCCATTCATGTTACATTATTGGTATTATTCTAGTTATTCTTTCATCTAATAATCTGAATACTGGTCATTATTGCTCCATCAAGTAATTTTATGTTTTCATGATACATTATATAGAACAAATGGAATCATAGTATAAGTTTCCAAGTGAAGATAAATTTTAAAAAAAGAGAATTTTATGATATAATAACACCCACTTTGATAAAATTACTATAAATAAGTGAAAATAATTACTTGTTGTTTTGGTTAGCAATAAGAAGGGAGCCTCCCCTTTCCTTGAGGAGAGATTTTATCTTATCACACTATGGTTAAAAGTACCATTCTATTACCATTTCTTTGGTGACAAAATATTCACCCAATATTTTTTGGTGACTCAACTAGGGAATGAACATGCAACCAATAGATACACTCACTTGGTTGAAATATGACCATTTCCTTATTGCTTTTTATTGTTTTTCTATTGATAATCTCTTTTCTTTTATAGGTACATTCCTAATCTAGTAGAACTAAGTTACACCCATAGGAGAAGAGCATCATGATACATTGATCCTACATCTAATTTTTTGCAAGAGCATAACTTCAATCTTTTGTTAGCATGCACACGATCACCTCTTCAACATATAAGAATTTTTCCCCCTACAAATACAAGATATCCTATACAAAGGGTAGCTTCCAACATTCATAGTATCTTTCCTATATTTCCTTTTCAAAGATGTTTTATTCCTCCATACAATCCACATAGAATGGTTTCTCAAGGTCTATGGGGAACCAATTTTGGTCCATTGAACATGACACCACCATCTCGTGAACTACCTCATGGTTCACAAAAACATTCCCCAAGTTCTATGGTGATGGAAATCAATATCTATATGAACATATTTCCACATTATACATTGCATGTAGGGTTCTTGGAGTGGAATATGAAGATGTTTCTATAGGATTGTTTGCAGAAACTCTCCAAGGTGTTGTTGCTGATTAGTTTTACCATCTTGCAATAGAAGCCATCACAAGTTAGGCAAAACTTAAAGATAATTTTGAGGCAAGGTTTAAGCTAACATAAGATGCTCATGGCTTGTTGGCTCAACTTACACAAATGAAGATATAAAATCATGAGCTCATGTGTGAGTTCATCGAAAATTTCAATAAGTTGAGGAATATGATTCTAGTGGTTGCTCAACCTATGCTTGAGAACTTGAAATGCTTCTTCATCAATTCTCAATTTCCATAGGTTAGTTTTCTTTTGTGAAGAGTATCCCCAGATAATCTTGATGATGCTTAAAGCTTGGCCATTGAAGTATAAGATGATTTGATCTTGGTGTGAAAAGTGAGAAATAATTCAATCAAGCCTTGAGGGTAAGCCTCTACAACTTCACCTTCTACTAGCACCATGGATCCTATGGTACAAAAGCTGGCAAATGAATTATTAGCACTTAAGAAGCAAATGTCCCAAGGTATGTCCTTTTATTCATACAAGGATAATCTAAGAAGAACATACCTAAATGATTATAATTATTCCAATAATGTTGTAAGAAATATAAATTATAATACGCTTCCTTTACCACAAGCAATGCTTACATTAGAGGCAACACTAGATAATGTAATAGTTAACTAGTTAGAACCTAAAAATGATGATGTTCCATAGCTAAAATATTTTCCATAATATGATGTTAATCCCTTCATAGGAGATGAAGAAGGATAAGCTGGCAATTCTAATATCAAGTTTCTCAACTTTAAAGAAGAATTTGAACAAGAGGAAGATACACATGGTGAGTCTTATGTCACTTCACTTGTTCTCAAAGTCAACAAATCAACAATAGAAGGTTTTTAAAACTAAGTCCAAGGATGAATCATGTAAAGAGGTTATGTTTTCTAGAATAATAACTCCTTTGCCAATTCAACCAAAGGACATAATGATAGATAAACCAAGTACACCTCATCATTATACTTCTTCTCCTTCTATATCTAGACCCAGTGCCCAAAATCTAAAACTTGAAAATGAAAATACCTCATCTTCCTTAGCTACCCCATACTCAGCCTTTAATATCATATACCATGCTAAGAATACAAAAATTCAAATTTCTAAGGTTGAATACATTTAGTCCAACCTTAACAAATTGAAATATTAGCTAAGTTTGTAAAAATCAAGGGGACCAATTTCGATCAGGTCTCACCCAAGAGTGCACCTATTTACCCTAAACCAAATCCAAAGTAAAATAATTTGGTTGTAACTCCCTCATCCATTTCTATAAAAATAGAGCTTTTCTATATTTATTTATTTTTCAATGGTTACAAGCTCAATAATTATGTCATTGATTACAGTGCCTCTAATAATATGATGCTAACCAAAGTAGCTACTACCTTGGGGTTAACCCTGACAAAGACATTTGGCCATTTATTTTCAATGGAAACTAAGCAAGAACCCCTCATAGGCCAAATCAAAGATGCACAATTTTCATTTGCCACTTTTTTAGAGAAAAAGATAAATATGATATTTCTTGTGGCTGATTTTCTAGCCTCGTATGGAGTTTTATTGGAACATAACATTTGCAAAGATGTTAGTGGTGAAATCAACATGTAGTGGTTTGAGGTTATAATACCTATCAAAGGTGTTATGTGGAAACTTCATCTAGAGAATCAATTGAAGTATCTTTGAAACCTATGGAATGGGTATGTATTTCTTGACCATAGATGAAGATCTAGTATCATTAGATGATATTTTAGATGAAGGTCAAGAAATGAATGAACCACCCTCTTCAGATGAAGATATTTTATATTCTAAAACTATCAAATTAGAAATTTTAAATGATGTTTGGACTTTAGAATTTAACAGTAGTTGTTCTTCAACTAGATCTAAATCTAGGATAGTCCTCATGTCCTTAAAAGGAAAGATCTTCCATTTTTATTTGAAGTTGTAGTTTGATAACACTAACAATATTGCTAATTATGAAACTTTTTTTTATGGATGGAGGTTGCACAAAAGAAATGAATTAAAAATATTCATGCTCAAGGTGATGACATGTTAGTCATTTGTCAAGTTAGGAATTTGTATCAAGAAAAGAATGAAAGGCTAAGGAATTATTTAAATCATGTTTTGGATTTCATGGAATATTTTGATGCTTTTAATATATCAATAGTTCTAAGAGAATACAATGATAGGGTAGATTTGTTAGCTATTTTAGCCACTCTCCTAATTCCTCACAAGAATTTCCAAGGAAATAAGTATACCATTGAGTTGGTATTTTAAACTAGTGTTCCTAATAATGTCAATCATTGGTAGGTTTTCAACAAAGATGAGGAAGTCATCACCTTATTGGAGAAGGCATAAAATTTTAGTTAGTTATACTTTGAGGGGAGTGAATCTACTCCTCAAGAATAAATCTCTAAGGTAGATGAAGAAATTGGTGAAGATATTTTATAGATGAAAGGGAATAAGATTCCCAAAGGATTGGTTTCTCTAAAAATAATATTTGATAAACATGATTGATTTATCAAACATCAACAATCTAAATCAAATTCATTAGTATAAATCAAGCAAATCAATATAGGAATAGAGGATGACCCCAAAATGATAAATATTAGGAAATATTGCTCATTAGAGGAAAGAGAGAAGTCGGTGACACTTCTACAATGGTACATTGATGTATTATAATATTCATAGGATGATTTTAAATATTTTTTACCTAAGGAAGTGTAGCATGATATTCCTCTCAAACCTAGGTCTCAGCCTCACAAGCAGAAGTAATGATAGTAAAATCCCAAAATATCAAGTATCATCCTTGTTGAAATCCAAAAGATGTTGAATGATAGGATCATCTTTCCTATACATCACTCAATATGGATCGATAAAATAATTCATATGAGGAAAAGTAATTAATAAATTTGCATCTATGTTGAATTCTATAATCTAAACCAATCATCACATAAGGATAATTACCCATTGTAGATAGTGGATCAAGTACTATAAATAGTAATGGGTTCAAAGATGTTATTTATGCTAGATGGCTTCTCAAGATACAATCAAGTGTAGGTGCATGATTAATATCAACACAAGAAGGCCTTTAATAATCCATGGGGCACCTTTGCATATCGTATAATGCCTTTTGGGTTGATCAATGTTGGTGCTACCTTTTAGAGGGTTATGGACCTAGGTTTCCAATATATTGTTGGTAAGTTTATTTTTTTCTACCTTGATGATTTAATTATTTTATCAAAGAATCATAAATATCATTATGATCATTTACAACATATACTTCAAAGGTGCCATGAACATGGGATATCCCTAAATCCCAATAAAATCCATTTTTTGGGTTACTAAAGGTAAGATCCTTGGACACATTCTATCCAAGGAAGGAATCAAGATTGATCCTAAATGTTTAAAATATATTCATAATCTTAATCTTCCATCAATTAAAAAAGTATTGCATTCCTTCTTTTGGAAGGTTAATTTCATACCAAGATTTGTAGCTAATTTTAATGGAAAGACATGTCATATTGCTAATATGATGAAGGAGAAATAAATTTTCCATTATAATTAAAAAGGGATGGCTACATGAAATCAATAAATTAATTACTTTTGATCTCCTTTTAGTCTACCTTGATCATAGTAGGAACTTCATCATGTACAGTTATGCTTTTGAGCATAATCTAGCTGCCATCATGGTACAACTGAATGAAGAGGGGATTGAATCTCCTATAGATTTCATGAGCTTACCTATAAAGAATAAAGATCTCAATTACATAACCATGGAAAAAAATGCTTAATTTGTGGTTAAAGTGGTTAATCATTCTAGGTATTACATTCTTTATTCACACACCATCGCACTGGTAGTAGATTCTACAATCAAGTCCATTCTAACTCAATAAGAATTTGGAAGAAAAAGAGGTAATTAGATTTATAATATCTAAGAGTATGATATGGAAATCAAACTTAAATAACTTGTGCATGGAAAAGGTTTGTTTCATCTCATTATATAAAATAAACCAAAAGAGGTATCCAGTAATGAAGGAAAAATAGAAGAAGAGCTTCCCATGGTCTTGTTTATAAGCACAACAAATGAGTGGTACTTTGACATTGCTCATTTCATCACATATGGATAATTTTTAGAAAATTTTTCATACAAAGAGAAGAGGATAATCAAGATTAAAACTATGAACTTAATTCTTTGGGACAATGGTTTGTACAAGCAAAACATTGAACAAATTTTTCTATGGTGTGTGGACAAAGAACAACAAGGTAAGTTTTTGGAATCCTTTCACAACTTGGTATATTGAGGGAATTTTTCATCTCCAGTCATAACCCACAAGATTTTTTAGGAAAGATACTACTGTCCAACACTTTTTTAGGATGTATACGCCTGGGTGGGTAAATGTGAGAAGTACTAGCAATTTATGTAGAAACCCAAATTGGTATCTCAACCCCTCAATATAGTAGTCATTGAAGAACCTTTTTAACAACTAGGTATTTAATTCATCAGCACAATGAACCCATTATCAAGTATAGGTCATAGTTACATTCTCATAGCTAATGATTACTTCACCAAGTGGGTGGAGGTCATTCTAGGCAAACATGCTACTTCAGAGGTTGTTTATAACTTCCTTAAGGAAAACATCATCATAAAGTTTGGAGTACCTAACAAGATAGTAACCAATAATTCTACTTATTTATCATCCTAGGAGATAATTGAGTTATATTTTTAATATAGGATCATTCTATCTCACACTTAAGGCTATTTCCCTTAAGGAAATGGTTAGGATAAATCAAGTAACAAGAACTTTATAGCTATTATTAGGAATTTTGTAGAGGAAAATGAGATATCCTAGCATAAGTAATTATATGATGCATTGTGGACTCATCACATCACTCCCAAGAAAGTGATTAATATGTCTCCTTTTCAACTTTTATATGGATTGAATGTAAAAATACCCATCACATTAGAGTTTCCCACTCTCAGTTTGGATAAATAAATTGAGGATGAAATGTTTTAAAGTTCCATAGACAAGAATATTATGTTCATTGTTGAACTAGAAGATCAACATACAAAGGTGGTGGATCACATTACTAAACATCAAAGCCAAGTCAAGAAGCTTTTTGACAGGAAAGCTAAGCCACGATATTTATAAGCTAGGAATATAGTCCTTTTGTGGGACAAGAGAAGAGATATAAAAGGAATGCATGGAAAATTTGATTCCTTATGGAGGCATCATTTCCTTAATCATCAACTTTGTGGAGAACACAATATATTTTTGGCATACAAAGATGGAACACCATTACCATTGCCCTATAGTAGAAAACATATAAATCTTTTCACTTAGTGAGGTTCTAAATAAGTTTGTACATTTTGTATATTTTTTTTTGTATTTTGTCTGGTCAGTCACTTGACTTCATGGCCCAATGGAAAAAGGCACTTAGAGTTGATTTATGGTATTATTTTTCCTTCAAACATTTCAAAGAATGTCTGAAGTAAATTCCCTAGTTAGATCTAGGTATTATCCTTGAATTTAGTAGGATTAATTCATGGGATAACCCCTATGAGATTTATCTATTTTTAATCCCATGAGCTCTAATAATGAAAAATAAGGCAAACTAGTTGTCCATGTGCATGATTTTTCACATCAAAAAGTTAGTCTTTTTAGAGAGTTTTTCACCCTATGTAGTTTGAAGAATTTTCTCTGGACTACACCAAAATTAAACCATGCAAATTGAATAATTTTCTCTAGACTACACCTTGATGTGCAAGGGTGGAGAATTTATTTGCCACTACACATGTAGGACTAGAGAAATTATCTAACCCTACAAGCAGACCCACCACCTACATGTTAATTAATACACATTAGTTACCATGTTTATATAATTAACCCCATGTAAATTTATTTTTACTATTGTTTCTTACTTCCTCACCATTTTTGATCTCTAGTGCATCCTTTTATCCACCTTTTCCACACGTGGTCATGTTACACTTCATACATGGATCTTATATTATTCAATTTTTAGGTAGGTTTTTATTTGGTTTTTCCTACTTGCTAAGTCTTCTTCCTTTCTCTTATCCTACATTTTATTTTATCTTGTATTTGCATTTTTGTTTGTTTTTTATTTAAGTTTTAATCTTATTTAGGTCTCATATAATTGTGTCATCATTTAGTCCTTATGCAGTCATTTTATTATCATGTTTCCTAAAATCATGTATCTATGTCAAATCTTGCTCATTGTCATCAAAACCCTGAACATTGTTTCATAGTTTCTCAAAATCCTTATGCATATCCTAGTTTATGTCAAACCATAAATATTCCCCATGTGTGCACCTCAAATAATTTTATTCAATGTGCACTTCATCCATTCCCAAGTCTATGTACCCATCAGAGAATTTTTTTTGAGATGCACCCTTTTACCTCACCATCCTTCCTATCGGTGCACTTTAGAAAATTTTCTCCAAAGTTTACCCTTTACCTAAATAAATGGTGTAGGCTAGAGAAAATTATCTGACCTACATCCAACCTTTTAAATACTTTAGGTAGGTGTAACCCAAATAGTTTTCTTCAGCCTACACCTTTGATCCCTCAATCCATGTCATCTAGAGAATTTTCTCTAGATTGCATGGAAAACACGTACTCTAGGTATAGTTCAAATAATTTTCTTCATATTACACCCAAATCATTCAAACCTCATATAGTTTGGAGAAAATTCTCCAAAATACATAGCTTTATTACTTCCCCCATGCATGGGCATATTTTTTTCCACCTCTACATTCTCCCTATTAGATTAAAAATGCTAACTATAGAGGATTGGAATTCTCTATTGCAATCACTTGATCAATGACGAAAATTTTTCCTACTAAAAAATATATGAAGTAAAAGTTTCAAGGTGTGCTTCCTTCATCCATGGTTGAATCAAATGTGGATCATATCAGAGACACAAAGATTGGCCATGTTGACATGACTAAGTTCTTAGAGAGACTAAACAAGGACCCCATTGCACCTCACATGCAATTTGTCCTAAATAGTGAAATTCATTTGGTGGCCACATTACCCATATTGATAGAAGATTTATAGTTCATCTTGATAGTTGTTACCCATTTTGACAAGTAGACTACATCAATTAAGGGTGAAAATGGTAAAGTAGTCATTTAGCCTGATGAGGAGTATTTTGATAAAATCTTCCATCTCTTTGATATTGAAGAATATTCAGATATAACTAGGAAC
Organism: Torreya grandis; assembly: GCA_037957365.1. Classification (NCBI taxonomy): domain Eukaryota; kingdom Viridiplantae; phylum Streptophyta; class Pinopsida; order Cupressales; family Taxaceae; genus Torreya; species Torreya grandis. Next base: position 382,020 of record JARHVA010005880.1, read on the forward strand.
TCAGCCTAGGAGCACTATGATAATAATTCCAACAAATATAAGAGGCATATAAACTCTAAATGGCTTAGGACCCCTTGGTATTTTATTGCTAGGTGACCCAAAAACTTTTATCACAGTGAATTTTTATAAGATGTTGGGGATTTGATCACTCTCTTGAGAAGAGTTAAGGGGTTTCTCACATCAAATATTTTTTTAGAATGGTTGTATCATTATATCTAGTTCATCAATAAGGGCAAACAAATGATCTTCTAGGGAAAATAGATCAGTGATGCTATATGTCACCAACTCTTTGAGGTGAGCTCTTCTCTAAATTTTTTCATGAATTCCTATTTGTTATATGTTACATCTATCATGAAATCCTTTATAGGTTTAACCAATGTTAGTGATATAAAGAAGGCTCCTATTTATGAATACTATCCATAGCTGAATCTGAAGGAGAGCTTAAAATAATATAGAATAGTGAATGATGTCTTTTTTTAAAGGTACATTTGTATTTTTGATAAAGAACTTGAGAAGAAGAGAGTTTTAGATGCAACATGGGCACAAGTCAATAAGGTTGGTTTTATATTCCTATAATTCCTAACGTACACTTACATCAGGGTAGGAGGATTTGATAAACAACCTTATATGCTACCTAGGTATCTAAGTGATAAATTAATTATAATGGAGTTGTGTCTAAAAATGATGAGCATGTACAATAAATAATCATATGCCCACAAACCAGGGTTAAATTTTCCAATCAACATTAGCTGGTATATAGTGTTTACCACTCCAAATTCCAAGATAATGGAAACTAAATTATAGTGGATCACTCTTAAGAAATTCAAGAGTAGGGAAGACTTTGAATAAAGGAAGATGAAAGAAAAGATTAAAGGGAACTACACTCATATACATAGAATAGAATACATATGGGTAGACTGTAGAATAGAGGAAGGTGTGAGAAAGCTAGATTATAGACATCTCACTATAGATCAAATTATAAATTTGAAGTTGGTCAATATTCTAGAAGAATTGATAGATGATGGAAATAAATTAGATCTATTATATAATCAAGTTTATTATACTCCTCTTCCATCAATCCAATGGTTAGTAAGGGAATCCACTTCCATTAGAGATAGATTTTAACCTATTCTTATAAAGAACAATGCCTAATTAGAAGGAAAGGGTATCAGATTGAACACATTCAAGACTAGATATGAGGAAGAGTATGATGAAGACACTGTAAGAAAGAGAAAAGAGATAAGAACAAATAATAAGGAATATGACTCTACCTCTACATATAAGGTGAGGTTTGTTTTCAAAATAAAATGTAAGGGAAAATTCAAGGACACTGATACATGAGAGAAAAATGTTCAAGAAGATATAGAAGAAGATCCTAATACAAGTGAAGCATCAACATAGTTAGAAACTTACCAAGAAAAAACTTCTCAGATAACATCTTCCACTCTTCCTCCTATTACTCCCACTAGACCCATTATTCTTATAGTTCCTCTTTAAACTATTCTTTCATCCCTTCCTTCACCCACTACTGCTACAATTTTCCAAGTTCCTTGTTAGAGACTTTGGATCAATTATTTGATTCCTTTTCCAATTTACCTAGTCCTTCAAAGTCATTGGAATCACCCACCAATATATATATCACTTATCAAGACATGGATAGGTTCATATCTACCTCATCTTCCAAATTGGTAACTCAAGTCCCATCTACTCTTATATCAAATATGCCAATGGGAATTAGAGTATCTACCATATCAAATTCAATGCCACCTATTATCACCACCACTCCATCGATATCCATTCCAATATTGGATACCTCTATTTCACCTTCCATTCCACTTACCTTACAATATATTGATCTTCCCCAAACATCACAAGGCTTGACATCCTTTGTGCAAGAAAATTCCTCAAACATTCCTCCTTGTTTAATGTCCTAAACACATAAGAGAAAGAATCAAGCTATGTCATCAGATGATTTTAATTTTAGTCAAGTTGTACTAGTAAAGCTAAAGATAGCAAAGAAGTCTAAAACAATATCAAGAGTGATTTTTGATTTTGGTCATTTGAATGTTGAGGTTGTAGTCCCTCTAGAATGGAAAAACATTGAATAAATCCAAGCATTTGACTATAAAATTGGGTGGATAGATCATAGTAAACAAATGTACAAAAGTGCAAAAGAAGACCTATAGGTAACGATGACATCTTTGATCAAAAGATATGATAAGGACAAGGTAATCAAGAATCAACTCAAAGTATAGGTAGAAAAATTGACCTCAGTTCTACTAAACATCACTTTATCTACTAAGCTAGTAGATCCTGTTGTGTGTGAGGCCACTAAAGAAGCAATTCAATAGGTGGAAAATATTGGGTCACAAGTCTAGGTAGTCAATGCCTGGATAGAGAGATTGTTAATGCAAGGTGCTCAATCGTTACGCTCTATCATTGAATTTTTTAATAACTTTAGTGAATTAAAAAAAATACAACAAACACTTGAGATACTAATTTAATACTTGAAGTTAATATATAAATATATTCATACATGGACTCAATTACACCAGTTCAAGTTGAAACTTTTATTTGAGAAAAAAGTCATTTCAAGAAAGAAAATGTTTATAGAATATAGAGAGGCCATGAAAAATAAGAAATAAGTCTTGTAGATTCTAATTAAGGATCTTGAAGAAACTTAATACATATGCACTAATAAGGTACTAGAGATTACATAAAATATTGGAGAACTTCCTTGTCAAGTGATAGATGACTCTCAAAAGATCCTTCTTATGGAAATAGTTGTTTAAGATTTCACTTCTTTGGTTTGTACAAAAATTGTAATAGGAACATTCACATTGGATTCCATTGACAAGCTATTTGAATTCCAAGTAATAATGGATAAACTGTAGATAATCATGGATAAAATTAAAGGTGTGCTAGTCAACCAAGTGGACTCCATCATAAGGGTCTTTACCATCTCTAGAAATACATCAGGGCTGGACAACAATGACGTTTAATCCTTATTGAAGAGATATAAATCATACTTGGAGAAGAACAAAAAGGAATAAATTCCTATGTTTAAAGACACTTAGGTTATTTTCATAGTTTTCCTTATGTAGTTTTGTTTGGTGAAATTTGCATGTATGAAAAATACACAATCCTAAGTAAAATTTTCCTCTATCAAGAATAAGTCAAAGTAGTTATGTTTTCGCTATTTTTTTTAATATATCCTCTCATAAATAAGGGGATCATATTTTTTAAATGTATTATCACTTGGGCTATAGAAGAGAAATGTTGCTGAAATTGATAAGTAATTTTTAAAACTTTGTGTTCAAATTGTGAATCTTGAATTCCATCAATATAAGAAAATCAAGTGATCTTTCAATATTTGTATTGGAATAAAATTTTTGTGTATTTAAAATATTCTTATGTCTTCTCCATTTAATTTTATTATACTTTTTATTGGATTGTGGTGTGAATCTTTATAAATTAGGAGGTGTCAAGAAACTGATTTTGAAGTCTTTAAGTTACAATATCATTACTAGGTTTGGGTTCATTGAAAGTAACTTACTATGGAGACTTTGGGTTGCAAGTTATTTTCCTTAGTTTTATAATATTCTTTTGAAATAATTTGAATACTTAGGGCTACACTTTTTTTTATCCATTCACATTACATTACTAGTATTATTATAGTTATTCTTTCATCTAACTAATCTAAATATCAGTCATTGTTGCTCCATCAAGTAATTTTATGTTTTCATGCTACATTGTAAGGAATGAAAGGACTCATAGTATAATTTTTAAAGTAAACATAAATTCTAAAAAAAGAGAATTTGAATATATGATAACACCCACTTTGATAAAATTAGTGCAAATAAGTGTAAATAATTACTTGTTGTTTTAGTTAGCAATAAGAAGGGAGCCTCCCCTTTCCTTAAGGAGATATTTTATCTCATCACACTATGGTTGAAAGAAACATTTTGTTACCATTTTTTTAGTTAAAAAATATTAACCCAATAAGAAGTGATGATTCAACATGATTTAAATCAATATATCTCATAAAAATAATCAAATTTCATAAGCTAACATTACGTAATTGAAATATAAGCATCATAATTTCAAAAGTAATAAATCCAAAACATGGTTGATAATAGGTGTTTCTCATGGTTCCCATCACATTAAAGTATTTATTAAATCTGTGTGTGCCTTGGCAAGGTAAGACTTAACCACATAATTCCATAAATAGAACACATAAGTCATAATTTCATAGTCATCTTACCAAAGATGAGCACTATGCAAAAGGAGGCCTTATATCCCTCTCCCCTTATGCAAACTTATACCTAGAAATCACTTAAAGAGGTGTGGACACCATACCATCAATGGTGCAACATATTCCCAAGTTGTTTTTGATTCATCATATTTGTCCTATTAGACCTTGACCTAATCTAGGTCTCTATCTTAAAGTTCTAGCACCATGTGCACCAAAATATTAATAGGCTTCAAAGTCTTATCCCTATCAGTGTCAATCTATAAGGCCATCCAATCCAATACATGATAAATATCAATAACATATTAATGCAAAAAAGAGACATGAAATGCATCATGAACATGAGATAGGCTAGGTGGCAAGTCTAGTTTATAAGCTACTGGGCCAATACTCTCTAACACCTAAAATGATCCCAAAAAAATGAGGTTTCAATTTTGACCCTTTTTCATAATGGATGCATCTATTTTTTAGTCTCACCCTCATTAAATTTTTATCACCAACATTAGAATGTCGATCAATTATTTTTGCATCAGCATACTTTTTTAGTCAATCCCTATAAGACTCTAGGTGTTGTAGCTTAATCACTTACCACTCCATGTATTCTAACATGGTAGGGTAAATCATAACTCTATAATAAAGTTGGTCCAAAATCAATAGGGTTATATAGGATTCACCATACAAATCTTGGAAAGGTGCCATCTTAATTAAACTATGATAGTTATTATTGTGAGCAAATTCAACAAGATACAAATAGTTTTCCAAATGATATTATTGGTCCATAACATACATGCATATCATGTCTTCCAAGAATTAATTTAATCTCTTAGTCTATCCATTATTATTTGGATGGTAATAAGTGCTAAAATTGAGTTGAGTTCCCAATGCCTTGTGTAAATAAGTCCAGAAGTGAGAAGTATATATTAAACTTTAATCTAAAATAATCTTATGAGAAATCCCATGTTATCTAATAATGTAATATAAAAAAACCTTTGCCATTAAATTGGAATTATAAGTGGTATATATGGGATAAAATTGAGATACTTTGGTTAACTTATTCACTATGACCATGATTGCATCATGATGATAAGTTGAGGTAGGCATGCCTACAATAAAATCCATGGAGATAGTGTCCCACTTCCTTTCCAAAATATTATGAGGATATAATAATACTATTGTATGTTTATTCTTGACCTTTAACCTTTGGCATTGCAAAAAATGAGCTAAAAAATTAAAAAAATCACTCATACCAACCCAATTATATAATTACCTTAACTCAACATGTATCCTATTAACTCTAGGTTACACTTGGTAATGAGCTCTATGTGATTCAAAAAAAATTAGCTCATACAATCCACTATTTAAGGGATCATATATGTGCCCTTGTTTGCATAATAACCATTAGGATCAATATTATAACATTCAAATTTACCTTTCATATTCATACCAAAATCTAATGGCTACCTTACCTTTTTATAGAGGTTGTCCTTAGGAAATTGCGTTAAAATATGACCTCGTAAGTCAGTTCATAAAATCATTACTTCTAACTCATGGTTTTTCCTGATTATGCCATCAACAACTGCATTTTAATTTCCTTTATTGTACAAAATTTCAAATTCATATTCTCACAACAATTCCATCCAATGCCTCTGATGTACATTGAGGTTAGGTTGATTAAATACATGTTACAAATTCTAATGATATGTCTTTAAAATAAAATGATGACCAAGCAAGAAGTGTCTCCATATTAATCAAGCATGAATGATGGATGCAAATTACATATCATATGTGGGGTATCTCATCTCATAATACTCATGTTTTGAAGGTTCATTTGTGATAACTCTACCTTCCTACATGAGTACATCTCCTAATCCTTCCTTTGATGCATCATTACAAACAATGAATTCTCTTAAAGGATTAGACACAAAAAAAATTGGTGAATTATTGAGTCACTCTTTTTGTAGCTAAAAATATTCCTCATACCTTGATTTACAAAAAAACTTCTTCCCCTTTTTCTTAAGTTAATTGATGGCATTTTCAATGTAAGAAATTCTCAACAAAGAGTTTAAAATATCCTACTGATCTCATGAACCTAAGAACTTCTACAATGTTAGACGGTGCCAACCATTCCATAATGGTATAAATATTTCTAGGATATAGGTATTCCTTATCCTAAAATTATGTGCCCAATATATTGCACCTTAGATTATGTAAATGTACACTTTTCCAAGTTGCCAAATAATCTATGGTCTCTTAAAACGTGATGGACCTGACTCAAATGGTCCTCATGATCCTCTTCATTATATGAATAGATTAGAATGAAATATATAAATACCAACACAAATTAATATAAAAAGGAGAAAAACACTCCATTCATTAGACTCATTAATATTGATGGATCATTATTCAATCCAAATGGTACAACTATAAATTCATAATGCCCATACTACGTTTGAAATGTAGTCTTATGAATATCAGGATCTATGATATGAAACTAATGGTATCCATTATTTAAATAAATATTTGATAACACCATGTATCCCCATATTTTATAAAATAAGTCATTAATTCTAAGAAAGGGATAATGATTATTAATCATTACATTATTCAATTGACAATTATCAATGCACAACCGAAGGGATCCATCCTTCTTCACAGAGATGACTATTGGTCATAATGGGGACACACTAGATAAATAAATCCTTTCTCCAAGAGATTCCCAAGCTACAAATTTAATTCACACAACTCTAGGGTGGTAATTTTATATTGTGATTTTGATATGGGCTCAGCCCCAAGTATTAAGTCACTCAAAAAATCAATCTCTTATGCAGGAGGCATATCTAGAAATCCATCTGGAAACACATTAAGAAATTACCATATAACAAGATGGACATCTATATAAGATTTATCTAACTAATATGACCTATCACTTACCTTGATATAAATTAATTAAAAACCTTTCCTTATACTCTTCTTGAGATACAACATAGTTATAATGCAAAGGGAAACTAGTCTGTTGACTCCATATACTACCATATGTGTCCCAAGGTCATCTTCACAATAAATAACCTTGTCATGACAATTTAACTTGGATTTATGATCCACAATCCAATCCATACCCAAGATAACATCATATGTGTCTAAGGTAATAATATGCAATTCCACTATAGTGGAAAATACACCAAGGACTAATACATAACTAATCACTAGGGAGATAATGGACATCTTGGCCTCAAAGGCCAACTCAATTTCCCAACTTTATAATTTCCTAATTGTCATCAGAACCCATAATGTCTATAATATAAGGAGATATAAAAGAGTATGAATGTCCTAAATAAAAAAAATGAAATTTAATTTCCTTCAATCATACTTGTGGTCTCTATGACCATTTCCTAGTGGTGATCTTAGGGGTCATCCACTACTACATAAATCATATGCCCTCAACCCACATCACCCACTATCTACTCTGGGACTAGGGATTTTTTTCTACTAGAATTTTAATGTCTAATAAGATAATCTCATGCATAATGATTATTATATCCACATGTGAAATAATTACCCTTCCATTGGTATCAATTTAAAGGGGCTCCAGCTGTTCTAAGTTTTAAATAAGTAGTTGAACCTGATGGTCTTGACTACTTAGACTATTGGGTTCATTTAGTCCCAAATAGATTATAATCCTAGGGTTAGTATCACCTCACCTTTTGTGGTAATTATCAAACCAATTTATACTCTATCTATGTCTATAATGGTTACTCTCCTACTACTATTGTTAAGGGGGATTAAAATTGGATTCAATTGTTTTCCAAACTATCTTAGGTTTAGGTTGTGCACCGTATAACCTTGAGTCATCTTATGATTATTATTTTACAAAAAACTTCTCTCATGCATGTTAAGTCTTTACACAAGATTCATCGACCAAGTAATCCTTTTACAATTCCAATACTAAGTTTATAATATCTAGAATGTATATTATGCTAGCCAACTCTGAATTTAAGCCTCTAATGAACCTGTTTAATTAGATTTTCCCATCTACATAACCTTATATGTATTTTATTAAGTCCAAAAAGTGGCCCACATATTATGTCATAGTGTCACTTCCCTAATGAAGGACATGAAATTCATCTACATTCTTTTGAACATATCAGAAGGATAAGTAGTGTGTTCTAAAATGCTCCTCAAATAATTCTTAAGTGAGGAATGTTGGTGTCAACTGAATTTTATGCTCCTCACCTTCCCACCATATCTTGGTTGTATATTTTAGAATATGGGTACCCAAATGGGCCTTCTTATTGGATTAAAAATTATATAAGGTGAAAAATCCTCTCATTCTTACCATCTAAGCTTCTCTTGTAGATCCTTCTTGAGTCCCATCAAAAGTAAGATGATGAAACCTAATAAAATCCTTAACTAGGTTTCTAGGCAAAGGCCTAGGATGAAAGTTTATGTATCATCTCTCTCTCCACTCACCATTATGATGTAAACCTCTATCACCCTTATAATGGTTATGGGGAAGATTCATATACCTCTCTCTCTCTCTCTCTCTCTCTCTCTCTCTCTCTCTCTCTCTCTCTCTCTCTCTCTCTCTCTCTCTCTCTCTCTCTCTCTCTCTCTCTCTCTCTCTCTCTCATTTTATTATTCATCATCCTTGGGATGTCTTGGAGAATGACTTTCTACTTCATGATGAACCACATGTAATCTTTCCTATAATACATCCCACATATTTTACATGGCTAAGACGAGTTATGGTCCTATTTAATTTAGTCCCATATTAATGGGAGGATCATACTCACCAAGAGGATCATCACCATGATGTGCTTTATGTCTTATTTTCAATCTACAAGACAACAAGCAAGACATCAAAAAACATGTGGAAATAAGAAAGACAAAAATAACTAAAATTACATAAATCTCTTAGTGTTGTAACCTAGGCTCTGATACCAAAATGTCATAACCATTTTTTTTGAAAAATATAGGAAAACCATAACAAAATGCCAAACATAATACCTATAATCATGGATGTATACCAATATCCATCCAATCACATAGAACACATATTATAATTACCATGAGACTTTAACAAAAGCAATCCAATAATTTAAAATCCTAGTCCTAGTTTGTTTGGCCATCACTAAATATTATTTCACTAGCTCCTATCAAATAAAGCTATGTTAATGATGTGAATATGGTCATTAAATTCCTACTTAGTAATTGCTTAAGGTAGTAGATTCCACATGTCTACCTCAATCTTGATAAATCCTAAAACTTTTAATGTATCAAAAATTACTAGTTGGTAGTTCCTTATGTCACTAGAACCATGAAGGTATCAAGGTATTATCCCCCATTGGCTAATTCTTATATTACCTAGGACTTATGAGCACCCTATGCTATCATATCTAGGTTTTTGGGTTACTAGCATGATGCCACATGGAAACATCCTACTCACCGTCTGTATTAGAGACTTCACACTCTAAAACATTCTTGTTTGGGTTCATGAGTTACTAAGATGATGACACATGGTAACATCCCACTTGATTGTTAGCCTAGCACCAATCATACATATGACCATGTTGTCATCACTCTTGGGTTAGTGGGATGGTAACATGTGGATTCTTCTGAACCACTCATCAAAGTTGTAAAAATTGACTAAGTTAAAATCAAATAAAAGGGCCCCAAAATCAAATTGTGTAACCCTTTAGGACATTAAGCTACTTAGTTATCTGGGACATAGAAGCATTAAGGTATTAAACCCAATGACTTAGTCCCTTTGATCTTCCACACTTTTGGATGTTTCTACTTGGTAGGTCCATGAAAATCTATGGGATTAGAGGCTTTACCCTCAAGATAATCTATTGAGTTTCTAGGAGGATTCCATATGGCATCATCCAATGAACTTTCAAAAATCCCAAAATTTGGCTAAGGAAAAATCCAAAATGAATTTAAAGCAAAAGTGGCTAAAAAAAGATATCAATTTAGTCAACAAGGTAAATAACTAAGTTAAAAATCCATAAAAATATTGATATTTGGATAAATCATGACCTAAAGTAGAACATGAAGATGGATCTATAACTAGAAACATAAAAAGTTAATATACATGCCTACATTGTTGCTATGAGGTTTGGAATGAAACAAAAAATTGCTTAGAGAAAAGAAGATTCTAAACTAATAAACTCAATGGTTTAGTTTATTTATCAAATGAACACAATGCAAGTTTGCTCAAGCCAACATACGTAAAAGGAATGTCTCACTGAAATACACACGAAATATCTAAGCTTAATAAAAATTCATTGGTTTTATTAAATGACCTAGTTATTGGGAAGGCATAAAACAAGCAAAAATTCAACTATAAAAGCTTAAGGGATTCTTTCACAAGAAATCCATCTAATCCAAAACAACATAAAGTTTCAATGAACCATTTATATTGTTATTAAAAATAACAATCCATAGCTTTAACATATGCATTCAACTCATTCTATCACAATATTGATTTAATCATTAAACCATATGGATTTGGATGATAAACCTACCCATAAATAATAAACTATTCTCAATACAGATATAATCAAATAACTAACTAGATTTTATTAGAAAATCCATAAATCCTAAGGATTATTCCTTTCCATAATGAATCCTCCTAAAGGGTATGAATTAGACATGACTCAATTTACCAAAAAGGTTAAACACAAGGCCAACATAAGTCTTTATTCATGATTGGAATAGTAATACTAGAAAACATCAATGTTCAATTGATATTAACAAGCTGAATTATTATTCCCAATTACAATCTCAAATATATTTATCTAAGATCCACTTATTTATGATAATTTTAATCCCATTAACCCTTCTCATTATTATAAATATATATTCATAGTGCTTAACAACATATTCACTCATGACAAAGATATAAGTAGGGAAAATCAATCTATTTATTTATTTAAAAGTGCCTCAAAGGCTAAAGACTTTGATAAGTACATGAGTCTTCCAAATATCTTATAAATTAAAAATTTATAAATAATTACATCTTAGATTAACACTGAGGTATTAATAATATAAAACAAATGTCTTAATCCATAGTTGGAATATTATCCAAACTCTATTTTTAACAAGAATATTACAATCAGGCTAGTTGTTATAGTATTAGCAATACATCATATTTATTTATCTTTTATCATAGGTGAGAGAAACTTATTTAAGTTTGATAAAATGTATAATAACCCAATAGTATTCAATGTCATTCCATGTCTACTCCTGAACATATGCTTACCATTAGAAGGAAGGCTCACTTCCTAACCTTTTATCATCTTCAAGATATTACTCTAGACACCCCCAAGCTCAAGACTCCCAACTTTGAGCATGTTTATATCACTTGGTAAAGGAAAGGATGGATATATATTCCAAGGTATATTAACAAAAATTAAATACCATGCAACACCTATAGTCCTATTCATGGTTCTTACCCAAGATACTCGTAGACCAAATATAAAGAAAAAAATCATTCACATGATCATTCAAGTAAAGTTAAACATTCATGCAGATAATATTAGTAGGCAAGGGCTTATAAAATAATAATTATTTATAAAATATTAGAGTATAAATAGGATATCTCACTCTATTACTTCCTTCCAATAGTCATTGGATGATTAAGCAATATCCTATTGTGTCTCATCACAATAGGGATTAATAACTTCCATAGTGACATTCACAAGAGGGTTAAACATTCTACCACCATTACCAACATGGAAAGGATTGAAATTATTCTATTATAAATATGTTTCTCATAGAAAAATACTTAAATATGTCATAACAACATTAATACACTTTAATCAAATGTTTAAAAATCCAAGTTAAGTGAGGAGGAACACAACCTTTACAACCCCTCAATTGGTTAAAAAATTGCATGGTGACCTATGCACAACCAAGGAAAAATAATAATATGGTTAGAATTAAATGAAGTGGTCTTATTCTTATGTAATAAAGATAAAAAACAAATAACTATAATCATTTCATTCAAGCTAAGGAGAAATAATCTCTCCAAAGCCCTCAAATGGGCAAGCACTACATGGTGGCCAAAGATCAACCATGGTAAAATAATAAAATAGGTAGAATAAACCAATTGGTCTTATTCTACTAAAATAAATAAGGCTAAGTAGAGAATATAATCATTTAATTCTAAATGAATATCATAAAAACATGGGATACAAGGAATCCCACCAATCAACTTCCATGCCACTTGGGCGCTATCCTCTAGTTGTCTAGACTCACCTCTTATAACTAGTTTATCCTATTTGTTGCTTCGTTATCCTATGCTAAGTTTAAATTAATTTTAAATTGGAAAAAAATTCCCCAAATAAGGGATTTCAAATCCTTTACATAAGCATTTTAACATAATCCAACCACCATCTACTTTCCATCCCATGCCTTATTAAGGGAGATTCTTTCCCATGTTCCATTAAGGTGCATGGTAGCTTCATAAGCTCCTGTGGTTACTTAAAATAATCCCTTGACTTATCTACTACTTGATCTTAGTATTAATTAAATCAAATGAATATATGTTAATCAGCCACTAGACATTATAGATGTTGGTTTCAATATCATTAGGTCAGGTGACAACAAGTTCCACCAACTAGGCTTAAAGGCTATCCATTAATCAAACACTACATCTACTATGTGATGGATAGGAAAGAAAATATTTATCATGTGTTTATGAACGTTTAAAAACTATTGGTGATATAAATATTCTTGTCATAGTCTCTTTCCTTCATTATCCCTTTTCATATTCCTTCACACATCAAATTCCTCTAACCTAATATCTGAAACTATATAATTTAATCAAAGAATGACATTTTAATCAATTAATAATATCCAACCATTCAGGGAATATCAACACACATAGATGATTTAGTATGGTTTAATGCATAAGTGTTTTCCATTTCATAATCTTAGAATTAATTATTCAACATGATTTAAGTAAATATATCTCATAGACATAATCAAATTTCATAAGGCAACCTTACGTAATTGAAATGTAAGCATCATACTTTCAAAAGTAAGCAATCCAAAAAATTATTGATAATAAGTCTTTCTCATGGTTCCCAACACATGATATCCTTCATGAAATCCTTTTACACCTTAGTAGGTAATGAATTAACCAAATAATTCCATAATTATAACATATAAGTCATAAATTCATAGTCATCTTAGCAAAGATGAGCACTATGCAAAATGGGGCCTTACAAAAAGTAACCTATCAATTATAACTTATTTTTGAAAATATTGAGGGTGTACCACAGGTTATATGATGTTACTACATGTGGAAGTTACATGTATTCAAAAATATATTTGAAATTATGTTAAAGGTAAATATGTTAATCTCATTGGGTGGATATACAAGGTTGAGACTCAACATTATTTCAGGATAATTATGTAATTCAATTAATTAATATTGTATAATATAAATAATATCAAATAATACATTTTATATTTATATGTATGGGCAGGTATATATTTCATTATGTTAATATTAAAATAGTTGAGATCTTAGGATACATATCCAAGGCTCAACATTATGTCATTATTTTATCAAATTTGGAAAAATAGAATGTTATTTACCCAAATGTGACAAAATACTAGGTAAAATTACAATGATTTAGATATGTAATAAATTATGTAAATTTATTTTTAACTTACTATATTTTTAAATGATTTAAAAGTGTAAATGACAAATAAATATAACTTAGCTATAAAATAGGAATGTAGGACTGAGATAAAAATTGTGAAATTGATTGGGAGGATTTGTGATGATTATGTGAATTAGGAACAATGTTTTTCTTTATCTAGATAAGGTCATTGCAATCATACATAGACATGGTTTATTTTTTTCCTTAGGGTGATTCAATTTTTTTAAGGGTTTTATGCTCTAATATTAATATAGTAGGTTCACTTCACTTGTGTGATCTGTGTGATTATACAAGAGATCTTGATCTATTACAAAAACTAATGTGTGTCATATTATTCAATTTTGACCCTAATTTAATAGGTAGTGATTAATGAGACAAAATAAATGTAAAAATGAGTTAGTAGTAGAATTTTTTCTATACCTCAACAGCCCCTATGTTGAGAACTTCTTACATACAAATGTTATAAAGAGGGATCAGACTCTATTAGTTATCACATGATATGGTGGTGTGTGTGAAAGACTGGTGTAATGTTATTTACTTATGAAATTATAGTGTTATTAGTGCTTCAACCATGACTTGTGACCTTGGAATTTTATTAATATTTTAGTTCAAGGATACTAGGTTTGTATGTTATTTAGATTTGAGAGAAATAGGGAATTTACTATTAATGTGCAATCATAACTTTGGTGTTTTTCAGTATGAAAGCCTACTATAAGAAAATTGACTTGAAAATGTGTATTTATAGTGATATATTGGGAAATATTTATATGTGGATTGATAAACATGTAAGATGACCTATTACATGAATTTAAATTTGAGCAACTAGTCATTATCTGGTTGGAGGACATGGCTGATAGAATTATACAAGATTGGGGAGTAGGATTATCCAAAGGACACATTATTATTTGAGGAAAGAAAATAAATAATATAAGAATAGGGATCAATCATGGGATAAGCTTGAGTTATTTTGAATGAGTAATAGTGACATTTTGAGATCATTAGTTGTATGAATAGTTCATTTGCATATAAAGTGAAGAAAAGCAGTCAAAAGAACATGGAATGAGGCATGAGCTAAGTGTGTATAAGGAGTGACCAAAATTACATTGTTTTAACTTAAATGTTAATTTATGGGTATAAAATTTACCCCATTTTCTTTTATTAATTCAATAAATTTAAACTAATAGAGTAAAATGAAAATGTGTAACTAAACTTAGCTATGTAGAATAATTTTGAATGTAGGCCACACTATTAATCTATGTTTCATGAGAAAACATGAAATGAAACATGTATAAAAGTAGTCATTACTTAAGATAGAAATAAATAATTAAATATAAGATAAACTATATATATAATAAGTAATGAATATACATGATAGGGTACATGAATTATTATGTTTTCTGGTGTAAAAAATTGTGATTGGAGAGGGTAGGACCCTTGGATATAGATTAGACTATGTTCATCCCAATCCTCATTCATAAGTGAGTGTGATTAAGAACTCAATTTGGCCTTGTATCTTTCATCACTCATTCAAGGTATCTAGGGTAGATTGAAATCCTTGTATGAATGTTGATGAATTATTATAGTGCAAAAAATAGGGCAAAAAGGTGAACCAATTGGAATAAGGATCAATTATCAAGTAAATATGGTGAAAAATATAACATAATATGAGTATAATCACTTAAAATTGGTATTTGAGTGTTAAAATTAATACTTGAGATAACATATTACGAGCTTAGTCCTAGACTTATCCTAGATCCTTCTATCACACTTTTCTATCCTTCATATGGACCATAGCGATCCCTAATCAACTAAAACACAGTCTTAGACCTTCAGTCCTAGATCTTAGCCCCTCATTCCCATCAACCTACCCGCTAGACATTAGTGGCACATTAAGTACACTAGAACCACATGGAACTAGTCTCCATAACATGGCACTAATGTCCTTTACCCTAAATTTTTGAATGGATATATTTTGAAAATTTAAACCCACCTAAGTTCAGCCTAAGCATATTTTATTATCTCCACAAGATATATAAAAATATAAATACATGAGTTATACCTCTATCCACTATATCAAAAATATATGCAAAAGATTTATTCAAAAACAAAACATGTTGAGAAAAATCAAGGTTATTAATCCCTATTTTTCCCTACTTCTACATATTACCATATACGGTTACCCTAAGCCCATATTTTCAATATTTAAAATCTTAATCACCCTCAAATCACTCAACACCACTATCATTATATAATCAATTATGATTTCACTACAACTTAGGTTGGGAGAACTATATCAAGCTTGTTCCCTCCTCAGAGTATTGGTATGTAGGCAACTCTCTTCACATCATGGTGTTGGGGATGTCTAGCCTATTAGGACACTAAATCCATATGACACTACTATCCAAGTGTGGTGATACTATCTGAGAGAGCATATAACATACATATATTATTGATGATAATCATACATATTGTATCCTAGTTTTTAGAACTCAGATCTTCTGCATCAAGTGTTTTCTAGATAAGTCTTTATTTACACATATTTATAACTTATAAAGTAAAAACAAGTCAAATTTAATAACAAATCAATGGTTATGTATTGAATATTATTTCATGGATTTAGACTATTCATCCCTTTAATCAAACATATTATTTACATATCTAAAACCTTAAAGGTTAAAACATTTGGTAAACCTGACTTACTTAAAATATTCATTAAAACCTTACTTTACCTTATCCAAATTTTCATGTACTAAATTAGGGTTATAGACTTCTATTTTTCTAATTTTTTTGATAACCTAGCTCATTAAATTAATATCACATTAGGGTTTCATTTATTTAAATATAATTTAATTTCTTTCATCCTTTAAAAAACCCTAACCCTACATACTCTTAGGGTTTGTATACTTTTTCTATTTATGCTTATATTTTAGTTCTAAAATTTTAGATTTGCTTCCATGTTTATTTTTTATGTTTTTTAGATTAATATTCTTCAAAGGTTCAAAATATACAAAAAATTATTTTCCTACTTTCAAAACTATAATGGCATAATTCAAAAATATATTTGATGAGAGTGATAAAAAAAAATTACAATATTTTTTGTCCAAAAATGCAAATATACAAGATGACTTCAACACTATTATTCAAGAAGAACTCCAAAAAACAAACAATTGTTAATACTCAACTCCCCTAGTTAATAATTTTGTTAAACCTATAATGGGGAAAAATTAGGCAATATAACCTAATATTGTAATTTGACCACCTTATGTGACAAATATACCTCTTGTGGCTAGTTCTTCCACTCTAGACGTATAATCCCTTATGCATAAAATTCATACTCTTTAGGCAAAGGTGTTACATCTCGATAAGGGAGCCACTAGGCCATCATATGCCTTGGATTATAATATTATCTTACATTCACCTTTGGTAAATCACATATTGTAAAATCCATTGCCATCTAGTTTTTTGGCACCTAAGCTTACATTATATGATGACAAGGGTGACCTAGAGCATCATCTTATAAATTTTCATGCAACATGTTTGGACTACGTGTCTAATAATTAGCTTATCACAAAATTGTTTCCTTATAATTTAAAGGATTATACCCTAAAATGGTTTTATGATTTACCAAATCAATCTATCATATCATTTAATTCTTTGGACAACATGTTTTTATCACACTTCCCCATCAATATCAGTGATAAGATATCATATGCTCAAGTGGCACAGTTGAAATAAAAGTCAAATGAGCCTATTGTAGATTTGTCTTACAATACAAGACTATATTAGCTAAATTGACTAGCCCCATAACATATAAAGAGCTTAATCACATATTTAAATAAAGTCTTTTACCATCATTACATGAATCTATCTTGTTCAATAAGTTTCCTTCATTCACAGATTTGTGCCACACACTAAAAGAAAGAGAGGTTAAGAATATATCAATGGGAAAAATAAAGTATACCAATGGATTAGAATCAACTATTAAGTGTAAAAATGAGCCTAAATATAAGGAAAGGGCCACTGAGAACAAGAGTGATCAGAATGCCATAGTTAACATAGCTTCTGAGCCATCTCCTAGATTGGTTTTATCTACTCCTCAACACTGAATCTTCACCAACCTTCTAGAACCACCATCATGGATTTTAAATTAGATATTGGAATACAATGTAATATATCTCCCTCCTATTAAATAGGTTGATATGACATGGTCTCTTCCAGAGAATAATGATTCTAATGCATTTTTTGAGTATCATAGGGCACTAGATACATAAGCCTAAATAACAAGACACAAGATTTGATTGAGGTTAACATCATTGATGTGGGCACACCCATATAGGCACTGATAACACATACAATAGATAATAAGGCATTAAATATATTCTCAGATCAATTTCCAAAGAACATAATGAATGATGTAGGTAGAACGTTAGGTATTCACTACACATATCAAGCACATCCACCACCAACTTCATATCATACTATTCTAGAGGAGGAACACCCATTGCTCAACATCATTGACATATACCACACTATAATTATAGTTATAACACTCATCACCTTCTTAGAATAGGAGATTATTGATGTTGATATAGATTTAAATGCACTCTTTATATGATCATACATAGATCATCATTTTATCCAGAGTGTTATGGTTGATAATGGGTCAAACATTAACATGTACACTATGACACTTTTGTAGTATTTAGGATATTCAAAAAGGATATATTCCCCATAAAAATAATTATTAGAGGCTTCAGTGGTCATTTTGAAATCTCCATTAAGGATATTGTGCTTCCATTATAGGCTAGACCAAAACATATATCCACTCAATTTTTATTTGTACCTAGTGTAGACATGTTTTATATGTTATTAGGTAGGCCATGGTTACAGTAGATCCAAGCCATCCCATATATAGTGCACATATTCTTGAAATACGTACAAACAAATAAGGTGGTCAAAGTTGAGAGTCTCGCATATGAGTATCCTTTATCTATCCCAAAGGTAGTTACAATATAATCACAAGTTACAATTCCAACACCATTAACAGATATAACATAGTTATCAGTTTTAGCTCAGAGTATAGTTCCTATATATACATCACAGAGTTTAGTAGAGCCACCAATACAGGTGAGGTCTAATCCTATAGTATCAACACGTATGCATACTCTCCCATGAATACCATTATTATAGAGACCCCTATGTTAAATATATGTCACAAGTTATAGAGGACCTTCTTCCACTCAATTTATGTTGAGATCACTAATATTGGTTTCTCAAGGTTCTCAACATAGGAAACATACATCACTTATAGATTCTAATAGATGGGTTACTAATACCCCTACAATTCAAAAGGCATCACAACTACTACCAAAAATTCATATCATCACTATAGATAGATATTATGATATCACAATTGCCTTTCCACACACCATACATGATCACACTTCCCTTATTTGACATAGGTCATAATGATAGTGAGTATCCCATGAGACTCATTGAATAGTATGGTTAATACCCTCTTGTACATACTTTCTTTCTCTCTTTATCATTGTACATAGTTCATTTTCATGTTTATTTTACATAGATTATATCTAGAAAATACAAAAATAATATAACATGACAAAACATAAAAACATTAAAATATCACTCAAAAAACACAAAATTTATAAATTATATACATTAATATGTTTACACTACTTATACTTTCTAGACAATACATATGATATCTATCTTAGTATAGTCAATTTTATTATACATACATGATTCACTTGTTCTTGTTAAGTGCTTACATATTGCTTACCAGAATCAAGTCCACTACATTGATTCAGACTTTCTATCATCTACCCATTGGAGGCATTCATACTAATTTTGGATTATCCATTTGATAAATTCACCCATTTGGGGGCATATTATACATAGTTTTTACTACAATGTTCTATCTTTACATTATATACACTCCATTTTTAGCATTTTTATATCTTGATATTGAGCATTGATACTCATACTCATATTTTTTTCATATCTAGATTTCCTAGTTTAAATTTTATTGTATTTATCTGCTCCTTATATTCAAGGGCATTTGAATGTCATTGTTCTTTAGCTCTATGACACTTTTATTCATGTATGACTTAGACATGTGCCCATGTCTCTTATGTATGCTTTCCTGATTATATATGTGAACATTTTAACATGTCCTTTTCTGTGGCTCTAATTCAACTTACTTATTGCTTGCATATGTGGAAATTTTAACATGTTCTTGTATGTCTTATTTTATTAGATTTAGTCACATGTGCCCATGTCCCTTATATTATAGCCCCTTGGCCTATTTTTAATTCCTCATGTGTTTTGTATGTATGTTTTTTTATATGAATCATGGCCATGACACTTATCTTTTCTTGTTATACAAACCAATTTTTGATGCTATGAAGGACTTCATGCATATACCTTTCATACTTGGGTGACATGATGGATAACATACCCCATCCCCCTACATAGCTACTCATATTTATTATTATACACATTGATTAAATTTATCTCAACACCATTTTATAATTATATACATAACATAAATCTCACATTACATACTTATGCTTAGATTATATTACATTCTGATGTTATGTTTAAACATTATACTATATTAGCATTTTATTGTCACAAATGCTCTAGCTAACACATTTTGTAAATATATTTATTTTGAGGATAGTTATTACATAGGTCAATAATTTCACTAAAAAGAGGGTGAATTAATAGAGTTTTGTCATAGATATCAGGCTCCTACATTGCAATCATAGAACATTTTTTAGCACACAGGCTTAGTTTTAAAAAATTAGATACTAGAAAAACATAGGAAAAATAGGGAATTATAAATTAGTATAGTGACTCAAATTTTAGACCAGATAAACATTATCATATAGATAGGGACACTAGAACCACATGGATTTAATATCCAACACATGATGTTATTATCTAGTAGACCTAATTTTAGGGTAATTTAGATTAGATATAATAGTACACCAAGTATAGTATAGGTTTTCATTGATATAACTATAGGCCTGATAGTTATGCTTAGATTTTTCTCAAATTCACACTATTTTAGCTCATATTCAAATCATTTATTTAGATTGGAGGAATCATGTTTGGCATGATCATCCCCATATTTATTTTTGATATTTAGATATAATTATTATAACTCAGTCTAGAATCAGTATACTCATTAATCAAATTAGGGGAATGTGCACATCACATTATTTCCATATGCTTAGTTACACATAAGCTGATCAAATGGAATGGAAAACTACATGTCATTATATATGTTGTATAAACTTTAAATAATATGTTATGTCATCACCATTTTCATGCCTTACTCCATCTACAATTGTTGGCATTCCTAAATGGCCCAGAGCTACCTAATGTACCCAAGTAGCCTTGGAGTGGACATACATAATTAGATATTTCCATCACTTTTTATAATTTAATTTCAAATGTATATGCTACACATAGGTGGGAAATGATGGATTCATATCCTAATTGAGTTTTTGATCCACCTACATGAGAGGGTTAGACACACTTTTAGTCTAATCTAGGCTATTCATAAGATATGATCCACCAAGAAGGGGTGGGAAATGATGGATTTAAAACTAGATTGAGTTTTTGAGCTACCCACATATGAGGATTGAGAAAGATATCATCTCAATAAAAGATATTCAATTATTTGATTATTATGTACATGAACACACACATAGGTTATCGTCAAGTTCATGCATTGGTTCACATACCCAATGAGGTGTATCATCCCTTTAATTTTCCCATTTATTTACTTAGTTGATTATTTATTCAACTTAGTCTCTTAATTTTTATATCTATAAATTAAGAATAAATTTATTCATATTTCATTTCATGTCATGCTTTGTATCATGCCTCACATACATAGACCCAACTTCACATACTCAAACTTAGCTACATGGGCTTCACTTCCTAAGTAAGTCTAGGTATGCTTATTTTTATTTTTTACTAGTCATTTCACTTTATTTCATTTATATCATAAATCAGGGGGGTGTCAAATTTAATCACCTAAAATTGGTATTTAATTGATAAGAGTGATACTTGAGACAACCTATTCCTACCTTAGCTCTAAACCTATCCTAGATCCTTTTATAACACTTTTCTAACCTTTGTGTAAACCATAGGCTTCCCTAGTTAGTTAAAACATAGTCTCATACCTTCATTCCAAGATCCTAGCCCCTTGTGCCTAGAAAACTTCTATATGGACATTAGCACCACATTAAGGAAACTATAGCTACATAGAGCTAGTGTCCCAAACATGGTGTTAATGTCCTTTACACTAACTTTCCCAAATAGATATGTTTTTAAAAGTTAAACCCTCCTAAGGTAGGCTTAAGCATATTTTATTATCTACACAAGATACAAAACACTATAAATACATGAATTTTAGACCTATATTCGTGGATTTAAAATAGATGTAAAAGACCTATTAAAACATGAAAAACCTTGAGAAAAATCAAGATTATTAATAACTATTCTTACTTATTTTTACATACTACCATCTATAGCTACCCTAATCCCATATTTTTAATATTTCTAATCTTAAGCATACTCAAGGCACTCAATACCAATATCATTCTAGCATCACTTCCACTTGCACAAATACTTGGGTGGGGATAACTACATCAAGATTGATCCCTCCTTGATATATTGGTGTGTAGGAAACTCACTTCATAATGGGGTGTTAAGGATGTGAAACTTATACTTCTAATGAACACACATTTTCATCCCATGCCTTATTTGGAAGTAGGACTAGGTTTTGCATCATAAATCAACTATTATAGGCAAAGTACATAGTTTTAGACTTTATGTGCATAAGAATAAAACCTAAAAACATATGCATAGATGCAACTAAAATTTAAGAATAGTCTTTCATAGAGGAAACTAGTGCAATTTTCAATAAATTAGAACAACATGGTACCATTTTCCATGTGTGAAAATACTTTCTAGGAGAGGATCTAACATGGGGATCCTATTTATAACACTCAGACCTATTTGTATCTATGTTTTCAACACTTAGATGTTCTACATTATGTATTTTCTAGATAAGTCTTTATTTGCAAATATTTATTACTATTTTTGTAAAGTAAAATAAAGTCAAATTATATAACAAATCAATGATTATTTATTGCATATTATTTCATTGATTTAGACTACTCATCCCTTTAATCAAACATAAGACCTACATAGATAAACCCTAACAGGTTAAAATAATGAGTATAGTGTATACAACATGGAAAATGACAAGTATTTCCATTTTATATGTGGAATTCATGAAAATTTGAGAAAAGAGGTGGTCATGTGTCATGTACATGCCCCTAACCTATTATATAAGCATATTGACTATGAGATTGAGTAATATCAATTGAGTATATTAGTATAAATATATCAAATAACCTAGAACACATTCCACCCATGATGCCCTAATTCTAAGCAAATATAAAATAGACCTAAGTATTTTTCAAAAAATTATGACTAAGTACCTATTGGAAACTACTCTACACTATTTATGATTATGATAATTTCAAATAATGCCTATTTCATACCTATTGGGACAACAACACACTGTTTTGGACATGGCCAGCATGTGCCCTTGTCCAAATGAAACATATTTGTATAAACCTACTTTATGGATTATTTTTAGGAATGGATTGTGATCCACTATTTAAAACATGCAAAATTATACATGTGTACTACACTTTAAGAGCTTAGTCTCTAAGACAAGCCACTATATATTTCCCCTTTTTAGAAGTGAGTTTTAGATCTTGCATAATAACTTAAATCAATGTAATTAATTATGAAAAATATGTTATGAAAGTATGTAAATATGAGTATTAATGATAACATGAAGGAGGATGGCATCATCATATGTAAATATAGAAAAAAATTAAATTAATAAGCATTTAGAAACATGAACACATAGTGACATTCTCAAGAAGATGTTAGAAATGAAGCACATAGATAAGTGATCAAAACTGAGTACTAAAATCTAAATAGAACTACTTGGGGATGGGTGCATGATATTGATCATGGCATTAATAGTGGGAAAGATGCATGATGTCCATCATGGCATAAAAATTTTAGGAAAAAAATCATATAAGTTTCATGTTCATGACATAAACATAAAAAGAGCAGACGCAAAGCACACCAAAGATTCAATAGAAGGCCAAGGGACCACATACAAGAGACATATTGAAATTTCACTCACACACATAATAAACATATAATAAGACTTAGATCCATAAAAAAGGACATGTTCTAATGTCCATAATAAAAAATAGTCAATACACATAATACATGAATTATAAAAACAAACATGAAATCACATATGAATGTATGTAATTGACAAAGATTATCAATCCATAACATTTTTTTTATTATTAGTAAAAGGGAGTTTTTTCAGCTAAGGACCCAACCTTATATAAGAATCTTGAAAACAAGTCCTAACAACCCACGTATTTAATAATTTATACTAAAAGACAAAATCAAATCCAAATAAAAGGTAGTGCAACACAAAAACAAAATATAAAATATAAAAACAACTAATATTTTTTGCCTCCAAAGGCCCCTTCCCAACTTTTGAATCATTATTTTTAGATCTATATGTAACTATTGAGACAACTAGGGAACTTAACCTATTTCCTTAGCACATTTATTATATTTGACCCTCTAAATTAAAGTCTTAGACTATTCCATCATGAATCTTAGTATTATTCTTAGAGACTCTATGCCTGTAATACTTTTCATCATAAAAACTTACTAATAGTCACCAAAACCTTTAAAATCTATTTCAATTATACATTTTCATGCTCCAAGGCACTCACTTTATCTTTAAGCCTTCTCAGCTAAATATTTACCTCATTTTTATCATCCTTTATATGAAGAAGACTAATCTCCATGATAGAGTTCTTCACCTACTCCTTTACTATTGATTGTT
Organism: Torreya grandis; assembly: GCA_037957365.1. Lineage (NCBI taxonomy): Eukaryota > Viridiplantae > Streptophyta > Pinopsida > Cupressales > Taxaceae > Torreya > Torreya grandis. Next base: position 406,945 of record JARHVA010005880.1, read on the forward strand.
CTCAAAAACTCCATCTAGCAATAACCTTTTATAATCTGAGTTTATCCCCAATCTTTTCTTCATTGCTCTAATTTCTAAGTATTTCCCCTATATTATCAAATTTGACATATAATTTTTTATTATCATGATTTTTTATCATCAAAGGAGGTATACCCATTTTATTTCTTCCTTGAATATTTAATGATGTTACATTTACCAACTACTTTATCCTTGGAAGAAAAAACTATAGTTTTGTTTTTAAGTAAATACAATCCCTCCACAACCTCCTCTACCATGTCTTCCTAAATATATATAGGATTATACTTGGAGGTCACTATTGACCATTTTGGTCACCATTATAGGATTGAATTTTAGTTTTCATTACATGGTTTCATGATAGGCATGAAGAATTTTTAAAATTCTGGTTTAAGTTCAGTAAGATAAATGTAAGGGACTTAGTAGATTTTTAAAAATTTGGATTTTGCACTTTTATTTATAATTTTGTCTTTGGGTCTTTTTCAAAGAAGATTTATATATCTTATTATGTTAATTTCAATGAAGGCTTCATAGGTTTTTCCTAAGTATTTCACTCTTCAAAAAAAAATTGTTGAGTTTGTCAAAACCTTTGTATGGACAAAAGTCTTGAAGGCTTAGGAGTTTAGAATAATTTCATCATAAATGGTTTGGACCTCACCTTACATTTTTTTTTAAATTTTCCATTCCCAAGATGTTTTAATAATTGATCTCCCTCCATAATTTTCCTTGTGCCTTTCTAGGGACTTTACTTCCGAGATTGGAGGATACCTATCATGTGATTGGTCTCACATGATATTTAAAACTAGGTATATAACTATAGTCACCATTAGGTCTGATCTAATTACTAGGAACCATATTAAACCTTATGTGTTAAATTCCATAAATTCTAATTATACACTCTTTAACCAAAAAACCATCCTATCGAGCTATAAACAAGTACACCCCTTGAAGGTACACCTAATTTACTACTTTATGAATTGGGACCTCACCATAATGGGTTTTACCCTTATAGGCTCATTAAATAGGCTGGTTTGGGTAAATATTTATTGAATAAGATTCCTTCATTTAAAATCTTGTGAAGACTAATAGACATGATGATGGAGTATGGAAGATACACTTTGGTGGATCCAAAAGTAGACATGAAAAGTAAGATGTGTCATATTGGTGTCTCCCTTGAAGGAGAAGTATTATTCTACCCTAATATTTTCATTCAACTACACCAAAAACTTAGCTAAGTATGAATCTCTTGCCCATGGTCTACAATGGGATAAGAAGAGAAGAATTAAACATCTCCAAGTCTTTAGATATAGTGATTTGGTTGTGTACCAAGTAAGAGGGTAGAATGTGACAAAAAATAGTTATTGAAAACCTATAAACATAGAGTTTGGGACCTCATAAACGACTTTGAAGAATTCAACATACAATCCATCCCAAGAGAAATGAATAAATAAGATGATATATTGACTATTATTAGTGCTTAATTTGACATTCTAGATGAAATCAAAATTAATAATAGACAAAAACATATCAAGGTGGTTATGAGACCTTTCATACTTGATAACACCACAAACTAGTAGGTGTTTTATAATGATCAAAAAATTATCCTTTTCTTGAAATAATAAGCTGATTTTTTTGTAATAAATTAGGATAAATTGTAGAATCAATATAATGACCAAGTAATTCAATTGAATTCAAATATAATTCTAAATGGGATGATGACACTTGATTTTTTTAGTTTTAATAAACAAATTAGAGGCACCAAAGTGAACATGAAAATAAAGTAAGAACACTATAAAAGATTTTACATATTAAATAATAGACTCCACCTTGGTAATGTATGTAATGAAGATGAAAATCATTTATTTTTTAAACTCTACCAATATTTTGAGTTCATATTTTTATGGGAATACATTAATCTCAAAGGTTTTTATCTAGTTTGGTACAACACATTATAGATTTGATTTATGTTGCCAAACAAGTTAGGAAAAAATATAGGCCTATAAACCTCAAGATAAAGCCTATCATGAGGAAAGATTTGAATAAGTTGATATAGTCTTGGATCATCTTTCCAATTAAGCATCCATCTTAGGCTGCCAACTTGGTATCTATAAGGAATAAAAATAAATGAATAAGGTTGTGTGTTGATTTTAGGGACCTAAATTGAGCTTCATTGAAGGATCACTACCCATTGATTTCCATGGCATAGATCTTGAAAATGGTGAAAGGTGAAAAACATTTTCCCCTCTTGGATGGCTATCCTAGATATAATAAAATTTTAGTAAAGGAGGAGGATCATTTTAATACAAACTTCACCACCAAATGGGGAAATTATACCTATAGAAAAATGACATTTGGTTTATCTAATGTAGGGGAAATGTTTTAGAGGGCCATGGATATGGAATTCCAAGGACTAATTAATGATATTTTACTTGTCTATATTGATTATATTAAAATATTTTCTAAACATGTTTATGATCATCTAACTCATCTCATGCAAGTATTTGAGAGATGCAGGAAATTTGGGGTCTCACTCAAATGCAAGAAGTGTACTTTTTAGTCCATGAAGGCAAGAATATAGGCCACATTGTCTTCAATAAAGGTTTTACAATTAATCCTAAAAGGGTAAGTGCCATTATATCATTATCTCTACCTAATCACAAGAAAATGATGCAAAGCTTCTTAAGAATGATCAATTTAATTAGAAGGTTTGTTCTTGAATTTTCCAATCTTCCAAAGTCTCTAATTATTATGTTGAATAAGAATTAGATCTTAAACAAGTCAAAGAAAGTAAATATAGATTTGAATTAATTAATCAATCCATATCACAATCTCCCACTCTTTTGAATACATATTTATCCAAAGACTTTACTCTCTATGCGTTTGGAGGTATATACATTATATCAATTATATTAGTGCAGAAAAATGATGAAGACATGGAAAAACCAATAAATTTATTTAGATAGGGATTATAAGGTTATGAGGGAAAGTATTTATTTATCAAAAAATAAGTGTTGATTATCATAACAAGTTTTAATAAGTTTAGACACTTTTTTTCTAACAATAAGGTACATTTACTTCTCTCTAAATTGTGTTTCAAAGAGGTCCTCCTAGGTAAAGATTTGAATTAAAAGAGGGCAAGGTGGATTACAAAGGTGATGGAGTATGATATGGACATTAAAGTCACAAAATTGGTAATAAATATAGGTTTGTGTGAGTAGTTGGTTTTAGATTTGTATAATGATAAGAATTTTGTCTTAGTACTCCAAGATGGACAACATCTAATTATACCTTCATTTCCCACCAGTTGGACCTAAGATATATTCAAATTCCTCTAAACTAATAAGTACCCTTAAGGATTGAATAAGGCAAAAACAAATTATTTTATAATGCACTCAATCCATTATGTTATAATATAAGTTATCATATTTAGGAAAGATGTAAATGGTATTTTATTGAGATGTATAGAGACAAGCCAAATTAATAGGTTTCTAGAGGAATTTAATGGTGGACCATCTGGTGGAAACTTTTCTCCAAGGAATACAACCATGAAGATAATGAGGGTAGGCTATTACTATCCTAATATATTTATATATGTGTATTCATGGGTTAATAATTGTAAAAAATGTTCCTTCTTCATTGGTAAATAGAGTTTAGCGTTTCCCCCCCCTACATTATATCTAGGTAGATAAACCCTTCATGTAGTGGGGTTTAGATTTCATAGGGATGATTAACCCTCATTTTATTATAGGCCATAAGTGATTCTTGACATCTAATTGCTACTTTACAAGGTGGATATAAATAGTGTATTTAAAGGAAGTGAATGAGACCAATGTATTGGACTTTTATCAAAGCATAGTCACTAGGTTTAGGGTGCCTTATACAATCATTTATAATAATGAAATGGCCTTTATCAACACCATGATAATTTATTGTGTATTTAAACATGGAATTTAATGAGTACCTCATCCAACTACAATCAATAATGAAATGGACTTGCAGAGTCCACAAACAAAAATTTAGTCATAATTATCAAGAGGACTAAGGAAGAAAGTTAGAGAGCCTGGCATACCAAGTTGAAGATAGAATTTTTGGATGATATAATTATCCCTAAAATGGATATTGGTAATTTTCATTACATGATTTTTTATGGTAGATATGAAATATTACCTATATCTCTTGAAATTCCATCTCTTTAACTTGTTAATTAGCTATAAATGATGGAAAAGGATGTCATGGTAATCATATTTGTAGAATCGATGGAATTACAAGAAAGAAGAGACCAAGCTATGCATAAAATGGAGATTTATCAAGATTAAGTGAATAATTATTTTGACAAAAGAGCATCCCATAGATTCTTCCTTGAGGGAGACTTGTTATTAAAGTGGGATGAAGATAGATCCAAACCTGGGAGGCACACTAAGTTTGATGCCTTATGTAGTAGCCATTACATCATCACTAGCTACAAATCATTCAATGTTGTTTAGCTCTCCAAGATGAGTAACAAAGGGATTCTAATCCCAATTAATGTGATTCATTTGAAACATTATTCCTAAGGGTTTTTTAGAATCTTTATATATATATATATATATATATATATATATATATATATATATATATATATATATATATATATATATATATATATATATATATATATTAGTCTAGTTTTTTATTTCCTTTAAGTGCTTTGGAATGTTTATTTGTTTATTTCCTTTTATTTTGTTGTCTATTTAAAGGTAAATCTCAATTCATCTCAGTTGCTCAACATTCAAGACAAGTAGGTTGTAACAAGGTTGTGTTTATAAAATTAAGAGCTTTTAAGGATTATATGACTCCATTCCCAATATATTGCTTGAAGGATAATATATTATTTTTTATTAGGAAAGCATCCCCATATAGGTCGCCAAGAATGTTGACCATTCTGGTTACCATTAGAGGAGCGACATTTAGTTTTTAGTATAAGGTTTTATGGAAGATATGAAGGTTTTAAAAAGTTATGGTTTATGTTTGGAAAGATGAATTCAAGGGACTTAGCATATTTTTAAAATGTTGGATTTCACACATTTTTTTAGAATTTTGTCTTTTTGTATTTTTCAAAGAAAAGTTGAATATCTTGTTATGTCAATTAATTTAAAGCCTTCATAGGCTTTTCCCAAGTATTTCACTCTTCAAAAAAAAGGTGTTGAGATAGTTATAACTTTTATTTAGATAAAAGTTATAAAGGCATGGGTCTTCAAAAAAATTATTCCAAAAAAATCCATGAAGATTTATTAAGGCTTTTGATCTTCAAAAAAAAATGTTTGGAAAAAAATATATAAAGTAGGAGCCTAAGCTTGAGTGCCAAGAAAAAAGTTCAAAGACCTAGAAGATGAGTCAAAGATTTATAAGAATATGAGTAATAGAAAATTTAATCATTCTTTAGAATTAAGACTATGTAAAAATTCAACAAGACTTAGTCATTTTTATTCAAAAAAATTCTTGGAAAGTTACATATTAGAAGAAATCTATAGCTCTAGGTTATCAGGATGCCACCAGAGCCCTAAAACCATCTATAAAAGTGTAGAATCCTTTGGGTAAGAAATATATTAAGATGATGTTATGTGTCACATTCCTAAAACTTAGCCCCCTAGAGATGATCAAGAAGCCTCAAAGTCCCATAAGTAATCAAGATAGTAGGATGATGCCATGTGGCATAATTGTTTTGCTCCTTAGGTAGGAACAACCAGCAAATTCATTTCAGCCAAGGGGAAATGTTTCTAACACTTATCCATTTTTCCATTTATTAAGAGTGTGAAACCTTTACAAAACATGAAATGTGAATATTTGAAACTTTAAAGTTTTTTTGATAGATAAACCCTCCAAGGTCTCAAGTCCCTAAGATGATGCCATGTGGTGAAATCTTGATGACCTAGTGTCCAAATCCATCCATGCAATTTGACCTCTCTAAGCTCCCAAGTGAATGATAATCTACCACATGGTGATTTTTTAGAGCCCTTGATCAAAAAGGTTAAACCATGGCCAAAAGTGAGAAACACCAAGATGAAGGCATGTGGAAATTATGACATCGTAAATTCATTAGCTTAATTGGATGGTCTGTATGGCCACCAAAACCATAAAAGGCCAAAGATTGATTGCATAAATAAATTGATTCATATAATAAAATTAGCTTAATCTAAAAATCATGGTAATTATCAACTCAAACTATCAAATTGATGAGAAGGCAATGAAAGCTACCCCTAGTCATCAGTGAAATGAATTCATCCATAAATATGTAGAAGAGAAGTTGTAGGCTTAAAATGACATGGCATGGTAGTTATGAAAGGATGGCCATGGAAATATTGATAACATATTCTCACTTCCTAACCCCTTATCAACTCATTATTTGAATTTTTAAGCCCCTGATTAGTGTGTACGACTAGCTAAGATCTTGAGCTTTCTATTTTTGCCTACTTAAGTATGTAGAATTGTAATCAATAGGAACCCTATTTTAGCACAAAAATGCTACAGAATTTTATCCATCCAAGATCCCTATTTTGGGTATGACTAAACCCTACCATTTTTTAATCCTAGATATTCAAGCCTTTAGATTAATATAAGACTGAAATTTACCCTACATATGCTAGTATGCTTGCGTGATTTTGATGTTTCGTTGATCTACATTTATGATAAAAGTTGTTCTTCCTCTTGTATGTCCTTCATTTTCACCTTGTTATTAGTAGGTTTAGTTTTATATAGGTTGTATATCGTGTTGACATTATCTAGGATAGTAATTTATTGTGGAAACCAGTTGATTGTGTCTAACTTAAGACCTTTCAATGTTCCATTCTATGACTTATGCATATAATCATAACCATCATATGAAATATTTATGTATGAATAAACTTTTTCAAGGAGAGCATAAGAAAGTTCCAGTCATATTTTGAGTCATTTAGAGATATTAAGAAGCTAGTATGGGGAGCATAAATCATTGATTTATTAGTTTTCTTAAGTTTTAGGTTTTATTATGTTCCCTTTCTCCCTTTTCTTGTAAGTGTAGTAGTTTAATATTAGTCTAAGTGATTCCTCATAGGAATTCAACCTTCTCTATAGGTTCACTCAAATTGTAGGTGACCCAAAACCTTGGAGTGTTCCCATTATATCATCTTAATGAGGAAAGCCTCAACAACCTCCTCAATGGTGAAATTTAGATCAATAATAGTTATTTCATAGCCTTGGTCTACCCCATCACCTAAAACAACCTCTATTTCTTTATAAACACTCCTCAACTTACATCTTAACCCCTCAAGAAAATTTTGTTTCTCATGAAAACCAACATGATTCTCCTTAGAAATTTGCTCTCTATCTTAATCAATCCTAGGACCATATCATTGATATTTAATTTTAAATTACACCTTAATGGATGTTTGGCCCCTCCCTTGATGGAAATGTATTTTTATTGAACCAAAATTTAAACATGGATACTATTAACACCCTTAAAGAACTTATGTACTATATTTAGGGAGAGGTTGTATTTCTTCCCTCTCTTAACATCCATGACCAAACTCTCAAGGGAATTTAAAATTTATAAAGGTAAACATAAGGGAATATAATTATGGAAATAATTCAAAAGGATAAAATGGGACCAATGCACTGATTTTTGTTTTCCTTCAAGAATGATAAAAAATATTACCTATCTAAAAAATTATTTAAATAATCGAGGTGGATATTCATGAGATAAACTATTATTTTAAGGGATTAGATATTCCCATTTTAAGAGAAATTATTCTCCTCCTTAAAAAACTTTCTAGTTTTGAAAAGTTTTATGAACTCCACTCTAAGATTTTTTACTTGAGAAATAATATCCTTAGTTATTTATTTTTATATACCAATGAATTCCACAACTATGTTATTCCACCCCTTCACAAACATATTATAAATATGATCACATGCCCTTCAACTCATTGCATAGAATTGGTTATTCCACTTTCATGTAGAATTTGACACAACACCCTATATTCTTTTATGCACTCTAATATAATAGGCTCAATTATATGAAGATTCCCACCCATCCTAAAAACCCTTTAATCAGAAGTAGATCTACCAAAGTGATTGATCCTTATTTAAACATAAAAAGGAATGATAATATGAGTCCCATAATATTATTATTAATAATCACCTTCATGCCTTCATTCTTGTTCCTCAAACACTACCATCTAATGGTTTTATGATAAGTTCACATGATATACAAATGTCATAAAACCCATTTAAATTAGTCCCACTCATGAAATACAAATTCATTAACTTAAAAAGTATTCCTCCAAATCTATCTTTTGTCAAATTAATCCTAGGTAAATCTTCCTTACTGAATCATATTTTAAAATTTTAATAAGAGACCCCATCATTTAAAAACTAATCTATAGAATGATTCCCTTATCTCTATATATGTTATATGCATATTTATTAAAAAGAGTTAATCAAAGTGGTAGTTTCCTCTATAATATGTTTAAAATTACAACTTATTATATTTTTTTAGATAGGTAATTGATGATATTAAACAAGTATCCCTCAACAACAAAACTATTTATTACCAAATATTTTACTAACCTCAATCCCCATAATGTTATAAGTAATTCTATCTAAAGATTAGTTTGATTTCCCTTTCCTCCTAAAAAATCAATAATAAAATTACTTGTATCATCATGAATTATTCTTTCTCATCTTAAAACCCTTGGGTTTCTCTTAGATACCCCATCAATGTTGAGTTTAACCCAACTAGGAGATAAGATGATCCACTTTATATTTTTCCTAGCTTTAGCTCTTGGATCACTTTAACTTACACTTTGGATCTCTATATACCAATTTTTGGCAATCCTTATCTCCTCCTCAACCATCCTACTAGATTTTTTGGGTGGTATAACCTTGAAGTTTTCCATAATACTTTAATAAATATTTTTTCTAACCTTTTCACTGGGAAGATTCTTATCTATAAAAATCCTATTGTTTCTCTCCCTCAAAATACCCCAAATAATATGAGGTAGGGATAATTTCCATATATTTTCTTAAGTTCTAATTTGTAAAAGGAGGAATAATCCATGTCATCGATATATCTAAAGTTGATAAAGGATGAGCCTAACTAATCTAAAAAATTTCTAGAATCATACTCTAAATTTTATAAGAATAAGAGTAGTTAATCATCAGATGATCACTCATCTCATTATAATTTTCACATAAAGGAAATATATTCACAAGGATCAACCCTCTTTCTTAATATTATCTATTTTTATTATCTTATTTTTTATATCCAACCATAGAAGCATATTTATCCTAGGAATAGGAGTCTTGTTCCATAACTTAGACCAAATAATATCATATCTAGGCATATGTCAAATTGTCCTAGAACAAAATTGTGTATTGTAATTCCTACTGTCAAATTTATCTTTCACCCTTGAGGAAGGTCTTAAAGCTTGCTCACCTAATTGACATAATGGGATCACTTCTAGGTTGTGGGTATCGTATAATGGATTTAAACCTCTAGAAAGGGATGGTTCCCTTGATGAATCACCTTGATCCTCACCTAAACTACTTATTGAAATTGAAAAAAGATAAAGATTCCTATACTTATATGACTAACTATGGGGTGATGCACCAAAAATGAATACATCAACTTGTTTGGACACACACAAATTGAGCTCAAAGAGCACTCACACATACACAACTAATATTGGGAATATGTGTTTTTTATAAAGTATTTAGCTTATAACAGTGCTTAGAATGATGACCAATTGTCTTAGGAAGCTAGAATAGCATTCATCACAAATATGAATTATATAAACTCTCAAAGACACAAACTATAACCTACACAAGATTAAGTTTGATGCATAAAGGTACATAAAATAGGATGTAAATTATGGATATGTTGTATTTAACACAATATTTACATAAAAAATTCATAAATTTCACACAATAACTAACATATGAGAAGGTAAAAATTAGTTTCCTTATTTCTCAAGAAGGTGTTTACAAGTCTAAAATTTTGGTAGGGCTAAGCCATATCCAGCTAGAGTTGTCTAAAAATACTTGAAAAAAATAAGTAAAAAATTACATATAGTGAAATAAGTCCTTAATTAGGGTACAATCATGTAAACTTGTCATTAATGCCCTCATTCTAGCTTAAAATTGAAACATAGTTGAAGTTAACTTTCAATTGACATATTCTTCCTTGTTAAGGCTTAAAATTGAAAACATAACTAAATTTAAATTTCCATTGACATATTATTCCTTATAAACTATATCATTAATGGATTTTAAGTCTCATAATTTATGAGGGGGGTGGGTGTGGAAGTACTTCTTGGAGACTTTAGGTTTTTGAAGATCAACTCACATGATGAAACTCCACTTTATTTTTAATGAAATCCTATAAACTTGTATGATGAAACTCCACTTTGAGAAGTTCTTATTTGATTTGAGTTATTCTCATTGTTTTTTTTTGTTAGAGGAAATATATTATATTATTGAGGTTTTTTATTTTATGTTTTTCATGGAAATTATGATGGTTCATTAATGATGCATAATTTTAACTCCTAATTTGATGAATTTTTTACCATGTTCACATTTTTATTTTGCATTAAAAGTTCTATGAGCATGCTTCAATACCTAAAAAAATTCATGTAAAGGTTAAATAATGAAATATATAATTATATAATCTATTTTTATGCCTCTCATAATGTCCTTAATGGATATGTATGATGACTTAGCTCAAACTTGTAGGCTTGGGCTACTTTAGTGTTTGAGAAGTGAGAGAGAGAGAGAGAGAGAGAGAGAGAGAGAGAGAGAGAGAGAAGAGAGAGAGAGAGAGAGAGAGAGAGAGAGAGAGAGAGAGGAGAGAGAGAGAGAGTGAGAGAGAGGAGAGAGAGAGAGAGAAGAGAGAGAGAGAGAGAGAGAGAGAGAGATGTCACTTATTTAATTCCATCATAAATAGATTAAAAATGTTTAAAATAAATTTATTTCATTAATATAACCTTGTAACACATACATAAAAAAATTTAATACATTTAAATCAATAAAAACTTGTGTTTCTTGTACTTTTGGGCTTCCTGAGAAACTACTTTTCAACATTTTTGCATGCATAAGCCTGTAATTTTAAATTTTATCTCTCTCATCAGGTAAATTAAAGAAATTATACCACCAAAAAAAATTTATTAAATATTTCCCTCCACCTTCAGTTCAAATTTCATTAGTTTTTGATTAATATAACTCAAGGTATACTCTTTTTTGTATTTATAGGTTCTTTTAGGGCAAGTAAACATGGGCAATTTGGTAAAAATTTTTATATTTTTGATCTATACATGGTTATAAATAGATTATTATTTGATTTAAATTACTTTGGTTTAGAATTATACATATTTAAATAAAATAAATTTCATGTTAAATTTCAAAACCACTCCCAAAATGCACTTTTAGGTCTGCAAGCCTATATGTGCTTATTTCCCATCCCATGATTGTCATCTAAGTCCATTTTATAGTTATAACACATTTATTAATTATTTTTACTTGGTAAAATTTGGTATTTATATAATGGAGATGGAATAAAAATCATTCATAATGATTTATAAATCTTTAAAAACACTTCAAAAAATCAAATTTACAAAGTTCATGTTCTCTAGGTAGGGTTTTTAAAGGGTTTTTAGAGCAATCTTAATTTTTAAAAATTGTTAATAAAGCTCCATAATTATTTATGATACTAAAAAACATGATATATTATTACACCACCCTAATTAAACTCTCATATAAACCATTCTAATCCATTCAACATTTCCATCAAGATATCATGTTGGTTTTTGGGGTAATTTTAAAACTTGAAAATCAAATTTGAGAGAAATTTGAGATATCTTAGCATAATTCAAGAATATTTTGAGTGAATAACCACTATAAATTTCCTAAAAAACATCCATGAAATTTATAAATCATTTAATAATCCTTTCCCTACGTGGAATCTAATAAAAATCTAATCTTTTACCTTTGAAAATTCATGAAAATTGCCCCTACATCCTTGTATATGAGTTGAAGCACCAAAATATATTTAGAATTGATATAGATGCATATATTTCATATTAAAATCATTTATTTAAGGCTTTAAACTTAGTCCTCACATTAACATATGCACCATCCTTATTTTAATTGTAATTTTTCCTTTAATTTCCTTCACCCATGCCTTGGCACGCTTTAAAAGCTTGAGATGGTGAACCAAGAATTCATTATGAAGACAAAAAATTAAATAATAATCTATATGGATTACATGCATGGAATATATTTAAAAAATTAACATTAATTTTGTTAAAAATACCTTAATTTTTTTAAAATAGTCTTAAAACATACTAAGAGGTCACAATAAATACTTAATTCTTACAATTAGCCTCCTAGACTGTGCAAAAATATCAATACTACCTCAATATGAATTTAATATGACTTTACTATACATATTAAGCATAATAAAATGATGAAAATTATGATTAAATACCTTATTAATTTAAACAAACTCAATAATGGAAACGTTGGTGACTGAAAAGGTCAACATTCTTGGCGACCTTTACAAATTTTTTACATGTTAAACAAAAGACCAGCTACCTTAAGAAGTGAATTGGTAATGGATTCCTAAAAAAAAAATGATCTAAACATGACAAACATTTTTGTAACTTCCTCATGTAAAAATGAAACTAAACAATGTGTCCTCAAAGTAACAATACTTCTGAGAGAGCACTTAGGGGATTGAAAACTACTACAACTACCAACTAAACATGTTCATAACAGAACTTAGATTAAATTGAAATAAAACACTACTATGTACAATATTATAATTTCACCTCAATAACATTGCTTGAGAAATATCTATTGACTGGAATTGATAGTTCGTCCCCATTCAATTTTGACAATTGAAAAGCATTATGTGATTTACAGCTGCGAATGACATAAGGACCATTCCATATTGTGTCAAATTTTGCATAATTATATATTTTTTATATATCCTCATCCAATTTGAGGAGAAGGTATCCTTCTTGAAAATTTATTTCAACTATTTTCTTATCAAAATACATTTTCACTTATGCTTGATAAATTTACATTGTGTACATGGTTTGGTCTCTTAGCTCCTCTAACTCCATCAGATCTACATATCTTGTTTCCATGGATCCACCTTATACCATCTAAATCTATTTTATGATATAAAATGCTGGTAATTCAAATTATAATAGGTAATCTTGCCTTTCTACCATAGACAAGTTTGTAAGGTGAGTTTTCAATAGACCTTTTGGGAGTAATCCTATCAGTCCATAAGATTAATTTCAACTTTTTATGCCATTCCCTATGATTTTCATCCAAAATTATTTTAATTATTTTTATAAGGTTATTATTTTTGGATTCAAAAAATCCATTGCCTTGAGGGTAGTAATTTTAATATGTACTCAAGTGAATTCTATTTATTATATCCCATTCAATTATTTTAGTGCTAAGAAATACCAAGGCATTATCTGATATGATGATAGAACAAACTCCAAACTTGGTTATAATCCCTTTATAAAATTCAATAATAACAACCTCATTTTCTTCTTTCAAAAAAATTTCCTTATTCCACCTATTAAAGTAATATATTTTAGTTAGTATCCATTTGTGTCCTAAGCTTGATGGTGGATTGATTTACCCTATGATGTTTAATTCCCACTACATAAATGGTTGCTCAACTAAAATGGAGTGATGTATACGACATAAATTGGTCAAGAAACCAAACATATCATGTCTTTTCATAGTAATTTCATAGGATACTTTGACTAGAGAATATGAGTCATATTCACATCTAGCCATGTCTTTTTGTTTGATTTGCCTTCATATCCTAGACACTTTTTTTTTACCATTCCCAATCATTCATAACCTTATATAATTAAACCTTACTAACCTAGGTTACTATTTACATGCTTATTCCATCATCTTATGTCTTAGACCCTCTGAACAATAGCACCTAAATAGGAATATAGCGCTAAAACCCAAGGTGTCTAGTTTTTGGTGCTATTGTCTAAGTGAAAATTTGGTTCCAATGGTTAGTTTTATCTTGATGCATAATTCTTAAACCTTTTGTTAGATTCATCCTTAAGTATTATAATGTCATAAAAATGTGAATAAAATATCCAAAATTCAAAATAAAGAGTCTCCTATATAAAGGACTTCACAAGGCATTTTATATCTAGCACTTACTACTTTGGTACAATAGGTAATTAAAATTTAGTCAATAGTATAGCTCAAAATTTTTGCATCACACATAGACTTTCATGCTTGATCAAGGAGGGGGCCTAGGTGAAATCCATTTTTCATCTATCATGCACATTTGATTATGCACATTCCCTAAGGGAGAACTACATTAGATACGAGACCCTAGCTTGAGGGTTAATGTAGGCAACAATCAAAATAACAAGGGTTATTGATTATGCAATCATTCTTCCCCCTAACCTAGTTTTTCGTCATTTTTTCCTTTTATGCATTTGTTTGTTTATATGTGTGTAGGTGAATACAAGGTTTTGATTAATAAAAATTACCTACAGTGATCTCCACACACTTTTAGGCCTTGATATTTTATAGACAGGGTCATACAAAATTCATGAACAAAACCCAAAAAACTTAGATCTTTAGGACACCATTGTCAGGGTAAGACTATAGTGCCAAACACTAGGGTGTCATGTTTTTATTACTCTTGTCCTTTTTTAGAATGAAAGATAGATTTAGGGCTCTAGATAGTGCCCCAGTATTGTGTACAAGTTTTTAGATTTTGAATCATATGAATCATCCTATTTTTCTAGATAAATATTTTTCTCCTTTTTGCAAACTAATTTGATCAAATTGATGTAAACCTATATTTTATTATACTTGATTGTAATTTTCCCCATACTCCATACCCTTATTATTTAGGATCTAAAAACTATATTCTTAAAAATAATAAAACATTTGGTGAACTTGAAGTACTTCAAACAAATTTAATACCCTAGGTACCCTTAGAGTTTTTCCTTCATATTTTGTGCAAAAATTACTTTACAAATTTTTTATTTTTGTATAAATTTCTGTGTAATTATTCTATTCAAATATATTTTTATAACTTAAATTATAGCCATAATTTTCAAAAATTCTAAAACCTCAGGTCAAAACCCTATATTTTCAAACTAGGTCCTCAAACCCCAAGTTTCCCTCACAAATTTTAGAAATTAATTTCAATTTTTTTGAAAATTGTTTAGTGTGCCAAAAATATTTTCAAAATTACTAAATTAGTAGTTATTTTGTGCAAAAAAATTCAATTTAAAATTTATAATTTTTTATACCAATTTTTTTATAAATATCTTGTTCAAATTAATTTTATAATTTAAATTGTAGCCATAATTTCAAAAATTCTAAAACCCTAGCCCAAAAACCCTAGATTTCTAAACTAGGTCCTCCACCTTCAAACCATTCATCCTTGCAATTTTTAGAAATTAATTTCAATTTTTTAACAAATTGTTTAAATAGTCACAAGTATTTTCAAAATTTACATATTAGTAGTTATTATTGCATTTAATTTATTAATAGTACTTCTTCATATTATTTTTGGTGAAAGAAATAAAATGACCACTAAGGCACTTCTTCCCTCTCATCCCATAGACAATTTTTTTTAATTTTTTGCATAATTATGATAATAAGTAAACAAATTTACAAAATTGCACATTAGCTAAAAATGTGGAAAATGATTTATTTACAATGAAGATAATTACTATTATTTCAATAAGGAATATTATCATGCATATGAAAGTGATACTGAAAAAAAAGTAGATGCATCTTATCCTCTCAAACTTATCTCTTTCATACCTTCTTCTATATAAAATACTTTTGATAAATGGGAAAAATACTTCTCACCTCACTCTCCTATGCACAATGCATAAATGAAAAAATTAGTCATGTACTTCCAAATGAACCTCTAATAGGTGATAATTTGATTCCATGTGAACCTAATCTCTCTCTCTTTTGCTATTGCTATGTTCACAATACAACAATATAAATGAAATAGAATCAAATTACCAAAGCATAGTTAAAATGATGCATCTCATGCTCTCAACTCTACTTTATCCAAAGAATTTTCAAATGATAGCTCTCTTAATCTTATTTCTCATACTGCAAATGAAAAAATGCATACACTCCATCCATGGATAGCATAGATACACATGATATTCTAAATTCTAATGATAAATTATTGCATCTTAGAAAGGAATTAAATTCTTCTCTTACACCTCTACTTAGTAATGATGGAAGTGATAATGAGTATGATAGTGAACATGCAAATGAATATGAGAATGAAAGTGAATATGAAAATGATACTTCAAATTCTACTATCTCAAATGAATAAAATTTAGATTGTGATAATGCATGGAATAATGATGACTATTATGCATATAGTGAAGAAGAAAATGCATCTCATCCTTCTACCTCTTCTCTCACTCCTCTCAAATCTAATGCATGTCAAAATGTTGCTCCTACTTTTATCCATAATTCTATTTCAAATATTGCACATGATAATCATAATATCACATCCTCTACTAAATTATCATGTGATTCACTAAAGCACAAAGATACCAATGAATCTCCCAAGCCACCCCTCACTAAAGTAGAACCTAATTATCACTCTTCACCTAAAGATAATGGTAGCCCACATCCCTCACGTAAGGTCCAAGTTACCATTACTCCCAAGGTTCAAGTGAGCACACCCCCTCTTTATGATGTAATTACAAAATGTAGCCTTCCCATGGTTAAAATTAACAATCAAATTCAAAGATTAAATTAACCATTTCAAGATACTAATGTGCCATCCTAGGAGATCATCTCTTTGATGCATGAAATTGGTGAATTACAACACCAAGTACATCTCCTTACCTTGGAAAACAAATCTTACAAGTCTTGGATGGATGCCAAATATCTACATAGTAACCCTATTTTGAAGACATTCATAAGAGCTTCATTACCTAAGCATTTCTAGATACCATCATTACCTCACTTTGATGGAATTAGAGATACATTTGTACACCTTCAGGCCTTTCAAAAGGCTTTACCATCTCATGAAATCCCATTGATACTACTCAAGTTATTCCAGTAGACATTAGTGGGGGAAGCATGGAGTTGGTTCTTTCATCTATTATCTATTGGTTCATTGCACACATATGATGACTTAGAGGAGGAATTTATAAAATATTACATCATAAACATGGGTCCTCGTATTACATATGATAAACTTGACACACTACATCATAATATTTTAGAGTTAGTTAGTGAGTATATCTTAAGATTCAAGGCTCACATGTTAAGATTGATATACAAACCAATAGATCTATAGATTAAACATATATTTATTAAGGGGCTTTGCCAACATCTAATCATTCATATACTATATCAGATAGAGTCTTCTTTTAGACACTTGTCTGATACAATTTTATCTTTGGAAAAGAAATTGGGATTGATTGAGGCAAATTCATTGATCAAATCACTCTAGATTTCACAACAACATCTTTAGATACATCTCCTAGCACTTAGCATCCACCGTGTCCTAGACAAAATAGGAGACCATAACTAGAAAAGCAACCATTCAAGAATAAAGAGCCAATTTCTAGAGCACAAAATATAATATACACTCTAGAGAAGAACAACACAACACCACTACAATTTGATTTAGAAAAGTGTAGCCTATTTACCCTATTATCATCACTAATAGATATGAGGTTCATCACATTACCTTCTACTCACTAACAAGATCCACATCTCTTACATAGATAGCCACCTCAGCCCTTTTGTAACTATCATCATATTTTTTGACACAGAGATAATGCTTGTTTTGGACTTAGAGATTGCATTAATAGATGTTTTTATAATTGTACCATAACATTCACATAGGGGCAAAAAATATCTCCTCCATTATGCAACCCTAGACCTCATTCCTCCATAACTAAATCATCTTAGAACAATCCTTTACAATAATCATTGGTCATTCATCATGAGCACAATGCAAGTTATAAGATAGAATCTCATAGGAGATCTCTTATTCCACCACCTTAGAAGGTTTGGAAACTAGTAAAGAAAGAAAAACCTAAATATAGCACCATAGTCCAAGGAATACATAGTGTAGTTCTATATACATATCTAGCATAGTCATAGGCACCATAGCAGAGTCTTACTCATGGGAGATATTCACTACCATCAAAATTTTAGGGTCCTATCTCACATAGAAACCTATTATGGTTAAGACTAGATAAACACCCATCACATGTTACAATTCTATCTTAATCTATTACTCAGTCATATGTATCACAATAGAGGCCATAGGGTGTTATTTCACATAACAATCCACTATGATTACAAATTGATGAGCCTTCTCCACATCACATAGTTTCAATTACACATCCAGTACAGTTGTATTTTTTAGATTCTCAACATATAGCTATAGTTATTGCATAGTAGGTAATATCAGATACAACATATGTTCCTGCATAGCATGATTAGTATGGGCATTTGTTTAGTGGGCCATTAGGGTTTAAATAGAGATACAATATACATATACCTCCATTTAATAGGGCAATGATGGATCCAAAGGTCTAGATGGCCTTTGTATTCTTGAGCCACTCTGAGGGATGCAATACACACACAGTTATATGTTACATCCCCCTACTAAAAATTGACATTCCATATTCCAAATAGCCATCCCTAGCCAAACCAACTTATCCAAATCTAGACCTTACCAATATCCTACTTTTTCCAACTTCAAAACCAATTCACTTTACCAAATCAATTTTACAAATTATAAAACCAAATTTTTTTGCTTACATATGACTAAAAATCAAACATCACATCCAAACATATAATGAATAATCAAATTGCATCCCAAATGTTATCTTACCAAACATATCAAAATAATCAAACCACATATCCCAAGTGCTATTTTACCAAGCATATTGAAATTCAAAATCAATACTAGATCAACTATTTCTAAATCAACCACTTACAATCACTATACTAATATATTCCAAAATCCATAACACAAATACACAAAATCAAACTAGTATCCATATATATAACATAATTTTTAAAACATTTACATCATATCAAAATACAATCACTTATGAATGGGAATCATGCCCTCACTCTTCGTCTCACTCTCTACTCTAGTGCTAGTCCCATAATCCAACCTAACACTTGATGACCCCACACCTCCTTGACCTATCACATGCCTCTTTCACTAACTATCTCACTCTAATAGCCAACCATGCTCCTCATGCAAGTTTGCATACCACTACTAAAGATCCATATAATCATCCAAAATCTTCATGCTCACCATGCCATAATTAGGTGAAGGCATCTTATGCCTATCCAACTCTACTCTTAGCTCATCTCTCTCTCCTACTACCCTAACACATGTAGCTATATCTATAGCAACCCTATCAAAAAAATGAGCATAAATGCCATCTATAACCATTTCTTGCTCTATCAGACCCTCCTCTATTGAATCATTAGGAACATGACATTGAGATCTTAGAGTGTCAACTCAATGATGGTCTCCTATAACTCATCATCTCCCCTCCCCACCCCTATATGTGCCTCATCCTATGCACCTGCCATTCCACTTACACACATAAAAATTACAACACTACATTAGATATATACTTTCAAATCAAACTAAATCACAAACATAAGCATAATTTAAATACAATCACTACTTACCTCCCATTATCTAGATTGGCTCAATATCCTCATACATGGGAGTATCCACTCCATCAATGGGATATAATGGAGCCCACTAATGATTATCCCACCATGCGGTATATGCCTTAGTACATCCCACATCATCTACATTATTAATATCTATAGTTTCATCTCATGCATCCAAAGCTAATGGTGCCAACTCATCCTCAGTGGGTCTATCATGAGCACCTACTCTTGTTGGTGTTCTTCCACTCTTCAACCATACCCATGTTGTAGGAGGAACATCCTATCAAACTCCAAACTTCCTAGTCATGTGCTCATACTGAAAGTGCTTATACACTCCAACCCAGTGGTCATGTATCCAACAATTGACCCTCATATATCTCAACTACACTCCATCCTCCTCCCACCTAGGGTATCCTCTATAATGCCTCCATATGATATCATGGGCCTCTAATCTATCTAAAACTCATCTATAATGACCTATCCTAGGAGAACAAATAGCCAAATCACTCACTAAATGGTTTTGGAGGTGTCTAAGTTGCACAATTGTTATGTGCTCATAAGCCCAATAATGTAATAGAGTAGCCACACCCACACCACCACTAAATTCCTCCTATATAAATCTATATAAATATATGTATAAATGAGAAATAATATTCCTACCACATGAGAACATAGTACCATACATATCAACACTATAAGCTACCCTATGCATCTTATAGGTGATAGGAACTCTATTATCATCCACCATAACAAATGAAGCCAAAAACATAACTAACCACTTCTATAGGTGTGGAACACTCAATTGCACAATAAATAATAGTAATAAATCACTATTAATACCTCTCTGATGTGCACCTAAAGTCACACCAATGAAATACAAGGATGCACAATCAATGGCATCAGTACCCATATCATCCTACAATGTCACCCATCACCCAATAAATATCAAATACAAAATATGATACACATCCTCCAAGGTCACAATGATCTCCCCTATAGGAAAATATAATATACAAGTGTCTACATTCCACTTCTCACATAAGGTAGTGATCAAATACCTATCCCACTGCATAGTACCCAGGTCACATACATGACCCAATCCTACTCCATCTATTATAGCTCTCTCATCAGTCGACAAGGGAAACATCCTCAATGTCTCCATCACTTGGCCTTTACAGAATTCTCTCATCCACACCTCACCATAAAACATCAAAAATAACATATATATTAGTCAATCATGCTAGGAAAAATAGCTAAGCTATACAACAACATGAAATAACTCAAAAACTAGAAAAACTATCCCTAGTGGATAATAGTGCTACAAAAGGACACTAGCGCTAGACAATAGTGCCAAAACTTGGACAACTATGTTACATCCTAGAAAGGATCACTACCTCCAAGACAAGAGTGAAATAACTAGCTAATCATTTCTTAGACTGCTTAAAACAACCTAAAAATGTCAAAATCTAGATTTTAAAAAGGCAAAAGCTAGGTATTTTCATTACTCACCAAGGGTAATATCTCCACTAGCTTAAATTTGGGTTGCTAGCTACTCAAAATAGGTCATGGAAGGTGCTCATATCCTAGGTATTTTCTCACTCTAGAGGTCTAATATCTTAAACTAATCAATGCAAAAATAAACCCAAAGTCAATCAAAATTTCTATATCAACCAACTTTTTTATTGAAAAGCAAAACACCATTTTGCCCATAACTAAAACCACGTAGCTCCATTTTATAAACCATTTTATTTAATGAAATCATGACAATGATACCTTCAACATAACACATGCCTTTCTCTATCACTACATCAACTACCTACTATAACATACACATATCCTTATACCTCTTTTGTACCTCGACATACAAATTGGTACATACATTTCAAAAACTAGTTCAAACAACCTAGCCAAATGAATCCATTTTTCAATCCATTCAATCTATTACCACCTCATTTGCCTAACACAATGTAAATGTTTATAATATCTACTATACCCACACATAAGATTTGGTCCTAACCAATCAAGAACACATTTAAATCTCAGTAATTCAAATCTCACCAATCAAATAAAGACTTTCAATCTATTCACTACATGCCAACCTAGCTACTATTCATATGCCACTAGTCATCACTTTTGGCTCAAACTCCTCTATCACAGATCTCATCACTCTACTCAAAAGGGGGGAAACATTCCTACTATATCTAAAAATTACCTAGTATCACTTTCCACTCATATAGGTAAATACACCTTGCTTCTCACACCTTCAACAGTCAGATTATCAAATTCAACTCAGATCGGTCAAAACATATAGTGATTTAGATTACATGGGTCACTTAGTATGGTTTTTACACCTCCATAATCTAGATTATCAGCATTACTCAATATATATTGGTCAATATTATATAATGGTTTAGATTATATGGGTCACTTATCATCACTTAGCTCAAATTGGTCAAGATTATATAGTTATTCAGTTTATATGGGTCACTCAACATCACCCAAACATCCAGAGGGATATACCATCAATTTATAGATACATAAAGTATTCAGATATAGTGGTTCAAATTATATGGACTCACAGTGACTTTGATACATACTCAAACTTAGATACCATATTTGGGGGCAAGTACATTACTACATGTCTCATACATATAACTTCATACAACATGACATAGTTACAAGACTAGATAATAGATTATAGACATAATGCAAAGCACATTGTTTTAATCTATAGTTTTGCACATGGGACATGACATGATAGATCATGAAACATATGGTTATATATATTTATATATTATCTAAATTAATTACTCACATGCCAAATTTGGGGGCATGACACAAATGATCATGTTCTTTAGCATCCAAGATTATATAAATTGAATGGTAGTACATACCATTCTATTCTCACACATTTACCAAAGTTTTAGATTACACCCAACTATACCCAAGTTGTCACTAGGTTGGACCATATGGCCATTTATAGTGGTTGGTCCATAGCATTACCCAGGCCCAAATTATATGAGTTTATGTAGGATAGAGGGCAGACATTAGTTTTGGACCTCTGAGCATTTCTTAGTTCTAGTTTAGATTATCTAGAGTGAGGGCATGAAATTTTTTTCTCTTCATAGAATACCAAGTTTATACACATAGTGTAGATTACATAAGTTTATGTCAGATAGAGGACAAACATTAGTTTTCTTCCTCTGAGAATTTCTCATTTCTAGTTTAGATATTCAGTACAAGGGGCATCCATTTCAAGGATTCCTTTTTTCTCCAAGAAGTATTCTAATTTAGTATAGGGGGTATCTATTTTAGGGATTCCTTCTTTCTCTAGGCACTATAAAATTCTCTATCCACTTCCCCAACTAGGAAGTTGGACCCTTTTTTAACACACTTATCTCCACACAGGTAAGTTTAGCTATGCATCTTCTTTCTTTGTTTTACTCTAGTACTTAATTTTCATTACATCATTAGATTGAAAGGGGGAAAAATGTATAAAACCTAAATTGGTCAAGTAACCACACATATCATGTATTTTAATATTCCTTTCATAAGATACTTTTATTGGATAATATGAGTCTTATTCACATCTAGTCATGTCTTTCTGTCTAATTTTCTTTGGTCTTGTTTCATACCCTAGACATATTTTTTACCATTCCCAATCATTTTTAACCTTCCAGACTTAACCCTTACTAACCCAAGTTAATTTTTCCATGCTTATTACACCCCCTAGGTCTTGGACTCTCCAAATAATAGTACTAAAACCTAGGGTGTTTAGTTTATGGTGTTGTTGTCTAAGTGCAAATTTGGTTTCAACGGTCAGTTTTTCCTACTTCATAAGTCTTAAACATTTTCTTAGCTTCATCCTTAAGTCTTCTAGTTTAGGAAAAATGTGAATAAAAACTCCAAAATTCAAAACAAAGAGTCTCTTATATAAATTACTTCACAAAGCATTTTATATCTAGAACTTTCTACTTTGGCATAATAGGTAATTAAAAATTAGTCAATAGTATTAACTTAGTATTCTGCATCACACATATACTTTCTTTCTTGATCAAGGAGGGGCCTAGGCAAAATTATTTCTTGCATATATCATGTGCATTGATTATGCATGTTCCCTAAGGGAGAAATACATCAGATCTGAGACCCTAGCTTGAGGGTTAATGTAGGTAGCAATCAGAACAACAAGGATTCTTGATTATGCAATCATTCTTCCACTAACCTAATTTTTCTCCCCTTTTGCCTTTTATGCCTTTATTTTTTTTTATGTGTGTAGGTGAATATAGGGTTTTTAATATTAAAAAGGACCTATAGTGATCTCTACACACTTTTAGGCCTTAATATTTCATAGACAAGGTCATATAGAGTTGGCAAACAAAACCCAAAAAAACTTAGATCTTCAAGACAACAGTGTCAGGGTAGGACTACAGTGCCAGAAATTAGGGTGTCTTGTATTTAGTGCTCCTATTATTTCATATAATAAAAGATAGATTTAGGTTCCAGATAGTGCCCCAGTCTTCTGTACAAGTTTTCAAACTTTGAATCATTTGAATCACCTTATTTTTCTAGATAAGTACTTTTCTCCTTTGTGCAAAATAATTTGATCAAATTGATGTAAAGCTATATTTTACTACATTTGACTGTAATTTCCTTATACTCTAGACCTTTATTATCTAGGATATAAACACTAGATTCCCAAAAATAATAAAATAGGTGAAGAGGGAGAGGGATGCAAGTTTCTCTTTGTTTACAAAGAAGGCACACTTATTATGTTTCTTGACCTATACATAGAAATCCTTGAAGATGCTAGGCCAATAGTATCCCCCTTTCATGATTTTGAGAACTATAGTTCTTGGATCATAATTCCATCATTAAAAACCATCATGTAACTCTTCTTTTAATCTATCAATCTGATTTGTCCTACACACTTTATAATAGCACCATTAATGTCTCTTTTGAATAACACACCATTAATAAGGATAAAGGGAATCTCTTGAATTTTTAAATACCTTATTTTTGTCCTATCTAAACCTTGAGGGAATATACCAGTATGCAATTAATGTATCATTTCTTGTGTCCAACTTGTAGGAGATGAAGATACACCTACATGTGGCTCATCTTGTAATGTTAGGATAGCCTCTGTATTGTATTCTAAATCTAAATCTAAGTTTTTACATTCCCCCTTACCTTTTATTATCTTGTTTACTTAAATTCCACATCATATTCCATCACTTTGGTGATCAAACCATCCCTCTTCTCATTCAAATATTTGATCAACAAGATGTCCTTGATACTTGGGTGAGATGCCATAACATGAATCTTGTTGTTTGAAAGCATATGTCTGAAATTTTTTCAAACTCATAATAGCTAAAATTAATTTATTTTCCACAAAATTATACCTCACCTCATAGTCTTACAACTTTGGATAAAGAAGGTAATTCGTTTCTATAACTTTTCATCATTTTTTTAGGTCAATACAACTAAAATAGTTTCCAAAATTGCAAATGCATATAATATAAAATCCTTTCAGAAATAATTATTTTCAAGTGTAGTTGCTTGGGCAATGGTTTTTTTGATGACCTTAAAGCTATTATTCCCTTCCTTCATATAACTAAAATTCTAATTTCTCTTAACATGGATGTTAATGGCTTAGATAAACTTCAAAAATCATAAATTAACCTTATTACAAAGCTTATTTTACCCAAAAAAATGTATTTCATTATTGTGTTGAGGCAAAGACAAGGAAAAGATGGAGTCTACCATTTTAGGATTAATGGCCAACCCTTTATTTGAAAGTACATGGCTCAAGAGCTTGCCTTCATGGACTGAAAAACACATTTATTTGGGTTGAGAGAGACCCCAAATTACCTACACCTTTCAAACATCTACCTAAGATGACTCAAATTATCATTAGCATTTTTTAAAAACATAGTTATGTCGTCTAAATATACCTAAACTATCATATTTAAAAAACCTTGAAAGGCCATGTTCATGCCTCTTTGAAATGTATCACCTACATTTGACAATCCAAAGGGCATTCTCCTATAAGCATATTTTCCCCATTTAGTGGTGAAGGCTATTTTGAATTGGTCTTCCTCTCTTACCAAAATTTTATTATACCCACTATAGTCATTAGAAGATAAAACTATTGAGAACTTGATACCATTTGTATAATTTTCTCCATGGATGGTAAAGGGTAATGATCCTTAAAAGAATCCTATTTTAATCTCTAAAATCCACACACAACATTTTTTCTCTATTATTTTTTCTCATAGGTACAATTTTTTCAACCCATGAGGAATTATTAATGGGAAAGATGATTCTTGACTCAATCAACTTGGTCAAATCTTTTTTCATCAAAGATTCAATTTTTAGATTAATAGGCCTTTGCCTTTGTGTTACTAGTTTAGCATTATATTCTAGATTTATTTAATGTTGATCCAAGACTAGATCAAACCCATTTATTTCACTATATTCCCAAGATAAAACATCAATGAACTCTTGGCATAACTCAACAAATGATTCTCTTACATTTTTTGAGTATACCTTTACAAGTTTGAGAAGCTTATCCTTGAAGATGGAAATGCCTTCATAGTTTTCTTCCTTTTTAGACATCCTCACTTTATCTTTCCTCATTTTTTCATCACTATTTTAATATGATATCAAGTGTGACAAGTCCTTGGGGTATATTTTTTCTTCAATTTCACAATCTGATATTCGTACTACTATAATGTATTATAATTTTTAGAATATAACTTATCTTCCGCTTAAAGAAAACATGATATTTACTTATCATATTCAAACACTTTCCAACTCAAAACATTATCTAAGATGAAGGGCCTTACAACTACCTTTATTTGATATTAACATTTATCATTTTTTATATAATTAGGAATTTCAAATAAAGATCATATGGCTACCAACTGATCAACATGCCTATTTTCCTCTCTTGGGATAACTTGTATGTTAAATGATTCAAAGCATTTTATGAGATCCAAACCCTATGTTTATAAAACTTCAATATAAACCTTTAAGCCAAATTCTAAACTCTAACTTGATGTAAAACCAACTCACTAAAACCATACACTTGTAGGCTTTTATTGCCCATCTAAGACCATGTATGAGTGCCTCATACATAGCTACATTGAAATTAAAACCAAAAAAAAATATGATTGAAGAGTAGTACATTTAATTTTATGGATAAATAAACATCATTCCATCCCTTTTTCCATTCTTATTCCTTAATACATCAAAGAATAACTTCCATAATCCTTCACTAGACGCAATTGGCTTGGTAAGTGTTGTTATAGACATTCCTTATTCATGCAAAAATAAATTCCCAAACCTTCTTCTTCAATTAGTTTGTAAGGATCATAATAATGTTTTTCACTTGCCCACTTATCAAGTAAAATATTAAGAATGCCTTAAAGAAGAGTGGTTAGATCTTGATCACTTGGATGCTCATTTTAAACAAGTATAGTAAAATTCACATTGGTATTGCTGGCATGTAAGGTTCTATATGAAATTTGGAAATATATTCTAATTTTATAGTAACCTTAGTACCATACCTTGTTCTAAAAAAAATTACTAATGTAGTGATAGGTACCCTCCAATATTCTCTATGAAGTCTCTTGATAAGAATAATATAAAATATGGTGTAAAATAAACTACCACAACATCTTCAAGAATAGAAAGACCTGGGTAAGCATGAAAAGTCAACTTAAAAAATTTAATTACTCCCACTATCTTGGTAGTTGTACCATATAATTTTAAAACTCCTTTTGTTTTTGTCTCATATTTCAATCCAAGCTTATCAACTATCTACTTTGACATAATGACGTTACTAGCACCACTATTAACCATACAAATGTGAACTAGATTATCACCAATGATCTAAAAAAGGTTTAAGGGAGGAGGTTTACCATCTTTAATTTTTTTAATTTAGACTTTAATTGTTATAAATTATCTTTAATATATTTTACCTCTTTTTTATTAGGTTATTCAAGATTAGTGAGAACCACACTTTCCTTGGTGATCCAGATGAGATATGGAGGTTATAGAGCTATTCTTGGAGAAAATCATTTTGTCTCATAATAGTTAAAGTGTCCCACATTTATATTTTACAATTTTACTTCTTTATTTGGTTTATGATGTTAATATAAGTTGGAATAAGCCTTTGTTACCCCTTTGGAACAATAGTGCTCTCTTGATCATGATAAGTTTGAGTTATTACATTACCTTCAAAAACTTATTTTTTCCAATTTTTCTATACTTTTGGGTTTACAATAGGCTCATTAGTATTTTTATAATATTAATAAGATAAATCAAAAGTTTTTAGTACCTCTTGTGCATCATCTATCACTCTCCTCTTAGCTCTTATGATAATAATTATTGGTCTAGTCACCCTATTTGTATCCATTTTCTGATTCATGGCACAATGATCTCCTTATTTCCAATTCAAAAATGTAGCATCATCTTGTCCTTGACCATAATGTATCTCTCTTTGAGGTAGAATTTTATTTATTTTTAGTTGAGGTGTTGCCATACCATGCATAAGTATATATTGATTCAATAATCCATTTGGGAAATAGGCTTCACTATGGCATTGATTACATGGAGTACACCATTCTTTTTATTTCATGAGGTTATTTTGATTATGGATAATAAATTTTAAATAGGAGGGATTACTTGGATCAGTAGTGGTATATGGCCTAGATTATGTAATGACTCTTTGTCCTTAGTAGGTAGGTTTATTTGAATGGTAGTTTTGAAAAAGAATCCTATTATGATCATATTTATACTAATAAGGATTAAATATGATCTATTAGGATTATATAATTACCTCTTTATGGACACCATTTCATTCCTAAATGTTTGCATAAGACCCTTTAGTTCACTTAGCTCACTAGATTGGCTAAGAAGTGCTACAACTTGATTAGATAGAGTTGAAATTTGGGATAATGTGGGCACTTGAAAAGGTGAAATGGGTCAAAATTTCAAAAAAATGGGATAGGAGACCTTCATTCAATTTTTAAAACTTTTATAAGGTTATTTTCTAACCTTATGGCTAACTCAAATGTATTTGGTATCCTTCCACCCATTGACTAGATCATCACTAATATATCACTATTTCTCTCAAAAAATACAAGAAAGTATATTCAAAATATGGGATAATCATATGAAGGATACTATCCCATAAATTTTGGAACTTAAGGGTAAAATTAAGCATGAATTTAATGGGAGCTCTCTTAATGGTAGTCAATTGCTCAACTAAAGAGAGGTGGTCTGATTTGTCCTCAAATTGTTTATAAAAGGATACACCTAATGTGTCCCATGTTATAATGGAATTGAGAGTAAGGTACCTATACCAAAGTAGAGCCTTTACATTGAAATATGTAGAAAGTAATATAATAGATACATTTTATTTAATTACAAGGTGCACATAACATAGGTTAGCCACATCTCTAATCTGCTCTATAGGAGTGGTTTGATATTCTCTAGAAAAAAAAGGTAAAATTTTTAATGTTGAGGTTAGAATATCATTATATTTGGAAAGATTCAAAGGAATAACACCATAAAAATGTATAAAAACCTGGTTCTAAGGGACAACCATATTGAAATTTAGTCTTGATATAAGGCTATCTTGAGGTATGTTTTGATGTATTAAGGAAGATGGATGTTTGATGTATAGCCTATATTTTTAAAACCTATTTTTTTTTATGAATTTAAAGGTAATTAAATAAAATTAGAATAAAAACCTTTTTTAACTGATATTTTTTTGACTTTTGGCATGAAAATTTCACTAATCTACAACCAGGAGGTATGTATGCTTATAGAGTGTATATATGTTGAGTACTTGAGTAATGTCTCTACTAAAAATTTATAAAAACAATACCAATATTAATAAAACTTTTAAGCTATGGTCTCATTAGGCATGCCATAAATTGTTGTCAAATTGAGCTTGTACCCTTGAGGAAGTTCTTTAAGCTTCCTCTCCTAGTTGACACACTAGGATCACTTCTAGGTTGTGGGTGTCCTATAATGGAAGTAAACCTATAGAGATGGTTGGTTCCCTTGATGAATCACCTTGATCATCACTTAAACTACTTATTAACAGTGAAAATAGATTGAAGTTCCTATACTTCTCAGACTAACTTGGAGTGATGCACCAAAATTAAATACCTCAATGTGCTTAGACACACACAAAAGATCTCAAAGAGACCTTACACATAAACAACTCAAAACTCACTAATTAATCTTGGGTATAATTGTTTTGTAAAAGGGATTCATCTTATAATATTACTTATATGTATAACAACTTGTCTTAAGAAGCTCAAATAACATTCATCACAACTATGAATTGCATAAAATCTTAGAGATATAAACTACAACCTGCACAAGATCAAGTTTTTTACATAAAAGTGCATAAAATTGGACATTAACCGGGGATAGGATATAATTATCATAATATTACATCAAAAATCATCAATTTCACATGATAATCAATAAATTAGAAGGTAAAAAAAAAATTATTGCTCAAGAAGCTGTTTACAATTCTAAAACTTAGTAGGGATGAGCCATAACCAACTAGAATTATCTAAAATTACTTGAAAAAATAAGTACATATAGTGAGAGGAGTCTTTAGTGAGGGGAAAAGCATGAAAAATTGTTATCAATGTCCTCATTGTAGCTTAAAACTGAAACATAGATGAAATTAACATTTAATTAACATATGATTTCTTAATAAGGCTTAAAATTGAAACATATATAAAGTTAATTGTCCATTTATATATTATTCCTCCTCCAAATTTTGGGGGGGCATGGAACTCCTTGTTAAAAGCTTGAGGTTATTGAAGATCAATTTGCATGATGAAAATCCACTTTGAGAAGTCCTTATTTTATTTTACTTCTCTTTGATTTTTATCTAGATGGAAGATATTATCTTCTTCAAGTTGTCAAGGTTTTATTTTTCAAGGAAATTATGATGGTGGATTGATGATGCACAAATTTAACTCCCAATTTGATGATTTTTTAACCATGTTAACATTCTTATTTTGCATTAAAAGTTATATGATCATGATTCAAGACCTGAAAAACTTTAATTAAAGTTTAATTAATGAAATATATACTTGATATCAGCTATTTAGGTCTATCATAATGTAATTCATAGCCCTTTATGATGACTTAGTTGAAAATTTTAGGTGTTAGATCCATTAGTGCTTGAGAAGATCTTAAGAGAGAGATATCACTTCTTCAATTCCTTCATGAATGGATTCAAAAGGTTAAAAAAAATTTATTTAATTTATATAACCTTTTAACACCTACATAAAAAGTTTCAATGAATTTTTATTAATAAAACTTGAGTTCTTACACTTTTGAAATTCTTGAGAATTAGTTTTCGACATTTTTGCATGCATAGGCTTGTAATTTTAAATTTTATATCTCCTTAAGTATATAAATAAAATTATACCATATAAAAAATTTCTAAAATTTTTCCCTAAACCTTAATTTAAAATTTAATTGGTTTTGGATCAATGTAACTCAAGTTATGTTCCTTTTTGTATTTTCAAGTTCTCCTAGGGTAGCAAACATGCTATTTTGGTAAAATTTTTATATTTTGAGATATAATTGGTATAAATAGATCATTAATTTTTTTAAATTACTTTATTTATCCCATATAAATATTCCAATCATTTAAATTTCATGTTAGGTTGTGAAAACACTCTAAAAATGCATTTTTAGGTTTGTAGGCATGTAGGTGCACATTTCTCATGCATGCTTGTCATGTAGGTCAATTTTATAGAAATAAAACATTTATTAATTATTTTAAATTGGTATAATGTGTCTTTATATCATTTATATATCATAAAAACAATTCATCATGATTTATAAATCTTAAAAACACTTCAAAATATCAAATTTTCAAAGTTTATGTTTACTAGATAGAGTTTCGAAGGGTTTTGGAGAAATATTGAATATTAAAAATTGTTAATAACTATTAATAATTATTTTTGATACTAAAAACCATGATATAGGATTAAAAAATCCTATTAAAACCTCATATAAATCATTATTATCCATGTAACATCTCCACCAAAATATCACGTTGGTTTTGGGGAAATTTCAACCTTGAAAGTCAATTTTGATAGAGATTTGAGATATATTAGCATAATTAAAGCATATTTTGAGTTATTAACCGCTATAAAATATATTAAAAACATACATTAATCTTATAAATTATTTCATAATCCTTTACCCACCTGGAATACAATAAAAATCCATTCTTTTACCTTTGAAAATGCATGAAAACTACCCCTACATCCTTGTATATGAGTTGGATCACAAAAAGATATGCAAAACTACTATATATGAATGCATGACATATTAAAATACTTTATTTAATGCTTTAAACTTATTCATCACCTCAAAATATTTGCCATACTTATTTTATTTTCAATTTTTCCTTTAATTTCCTTCACCCATGCCTTGCCATACTTTAAAAGCTTTAGATGGTCAACAAAGAAGTGTTTATGAAGACAAAAAATTAACTAATACTCTATATGGATTATGTTCATGGGAGATACTAAAAAAAATTAACCTTAATTTTGTCAAAAATACCTTAAATTTTTTCAAAAGAGTTTCAAAACATACTAAGAGGGCACAATAAATGATGAATTCTACCTCAATATGACTTCAATATGAGTTAAATAATCATATTGGAAATAATTAAAAGATGAAAATTATGATTAAAAACCTCATGAAATTAAACATACTCAATGATAAAAACAATGGTGACTGAAATAGTCAATAATTCCCATCAAAGAAAAATTTCACGATCTTTCACAATGTTGGGAATATGAAAGGTTTTAAGAAAGGAATTCAAATTATCAAGAATTATCTTAACTTCAGCTC
Organism: Torreya grandis; assembly: GCA_037957365.1. Lineage (NCBI taxonomy): Eukaryota > Viridiplantae > Streptophyta > Pinopsida > Cupressales > Taxaceae > Torreya > Torreya grandis. The sequence goes on from JARHVA010005880.1 coordinate 439,603, forward strand.
CAAGATTTTCACTCCTAATATGTTTCTATCTTATAGCTTCCTCATATACTTGAAGGTACTCTTGAACTTCAAACCCTAGATCACACTAAATGAGAGGACCAATTTAGTTTCAAGGTTCTGTAATAATAAGAGGTAGATGTAATAACCATTAATATTCCCAAAATCTCACATTTTACCCATTTCCTATTATCCATTTACATCCATTGATAATATTATGTTTACTAATAATAAGTAAGTTCAAAAAGTTGGAACCTTTAACAAACTAATCTTCTTCTATAAAGCATAAGGACTATCTTGAATCTAAATAATTAGCCTTCAAAATTCTAGTCCAATGAGTGGGTTTTGTTTTGAATCACCAAGCCAATTTGGCATCAAGGTGTTTATTCATCCACCTTAATTTCCTTAAAACCAATCTTCTATTGCACTTAGAGGTGCATACCCTATCCCAAGCCACCAAATAGAACATATTCCTTTCCTCTAAGCCTTCCCATAAAAATATTCTCTAAATATTTTCAATATTTTATGCTATAAACTTTGGAATATTGAACAAGGACATCAGGTACATTAGTATACTTTATAATGTTATCTTAATGAGTACCAAATTACCTACCTAAGCTAAAATTTATCCATTCTAACTAGCCAACTTACCTTAAAATATTTACATCAAAGGTTTCCATAGAATGGAAGGTATGTTCCTACCAAAGAGAGGAATTCTGAGATAAGTGTATGAAATCTCCTTTATCTGATAACCCATAGTATCAACAATCCTATTTTGTCTAATCACAAGTGTATGAAGAATAAAATAAATATTTCCTCAAAATTGATTTTATATTTTGAAGTTGTTTCATAATTTAAAATGGTTATTTTAAATTATATATCCTCTTTCATAGAGGATTCATCTATAATTATATTTTTATCTAAAAAATGTTGATGTAAGTGCTGAGGTCAACATACCCCATTTTTGAAAAATAGGGATCCTTATGCAAAATTTGAACCTTAACACTAAAAAAATTGAAATGTTTTATATTTTATTTGAATTTGAAGATCATTCGTGCTTGATAAGGTTAGCCTATTCATTCATGGTTCTATTTTAACCTTGCCTAATGTTATTGATAATGGATCTTCATGTTTTAATTATAGGTTTCATGGGACCCTCATGTAATGGAATACACTTATATTTTGCTAAATAATCCTATTTAGGATTTTATTAGCCTTTGGTCTACGAGAAATCAAATTTTAATTCATGTTATAAAACCTTCTTTCAGAAAACCCTAGATTAGACCCTTGATTCTAATCCAATTTAGTAGAAGCAAATTTGGCGAGAATATTTTAAACACATTTTGGACTTAAGCCTAAATTTATGTTAAGGCTTGGTCGTGTTTTTCAACATGACCAAACCTTGGTCTAAAATTATAGGTTTGGTATTTCTATATCCTAAGCCCCTTTGGCTCCCTTTTTATTATAAACAAGGTCTAATTTTCATGTTTATAGGGACCTTTTGTTTTCTTAGCTTGGTCTCACTTTCTATCATGGTCCTCTTTGTTATGAACATGGACTAAGGTCTTAATATTAAGTCCCCATTCATGTTTGTTAACGTGAACTAGACCTTAATACTAATACCTTAGACTAAGTCCCCACATTAACAAGCCCTAACTTAAGTATCTTGCCTCTTTGAAAAATCAATGTCTTTCACTTCATTAGGACTAAATGATTAGATAGAGTGAAGGAGGCCTAATGAATATAAAGCCTTGATCCATCAGTCTAATTCCACATGATCAAATAGATAAATATCAATGGTCCATGCTTAAGCATAGGTTAAAGATCTAATGGCATGACATCAGGATCAAAGCTTAAAGGATGTCCCTTTTATTTAACACAAACTTATGAAATAATCATATGCAAGTACCTAGATCAATATCAATGATCCATGGATGCTTCCATGAAATAGATTTGATGGATTGGACACAAGTTTATAATGTCAAAGATCCACATAAGTCCTATGAGGATGACAAGTATCACTATCTCATCAACTACCTTTTTTAGACAAATGAATTTATTTTAAAACATTGCTAAAACTTGTTATGTTACAAATTAGTGGGACCCCCTTTGTAAAATATAAAAAAACATAGGATTTTTGAACCTCAATAGTAAAATGATCTTGTGGTCTAATATTCATAGACATAGACTTAATATAAGTCTCTAACCTAAGGTTCTAATTGTATTTATTAACATAATAAACCTTAGGCTAAAGACTTATATTATGTTTTAATTTAATTAGAGCTCCCATTTACATAAAACTTAGCTTAAAAACTTTAACCTAAATTCTTATTATGTTTATTAACATGATAAAACCCTAGGTTAAATCCTTGTATTAGGCCCTTTTAATCATTCTCGAGGGGGCCTTTATTTTATGTTCTGGGACTTAGCTTAAAACTATAGTCTAAAGTTTATATCATGTTTATTAACATAAAATAAAATTTAACCTAATGTCTTTAATCTATGTTCCATTTTATATCCCAATGCTAATTAAAACTCATGCACCTTTTTAGGATCAACAACTCATAATTAATCATATCAAGCCAATCAGATGGAGCATAATCAAAATGAACTATTTAATAGAACATCTAAATGCCCATGGGTTTGATACATGATAAATGCATATTCCCTACATGATTGACAAGGTTCATAGTATAAGAGGCATGCAAGGATGCCAAGTAGCATGTTTATGGAATCCAAGCTACACAATGACCAATAGCATGCAAGTCCTAAGATCATGATCAATAACCCATTTTGATTCATGTAAGGAGATCCGACAGTGCAAGACAAAGAAAATTTTAAAAGGTAATGGCTAGTGCTTTGAAAGCATTAATGAAAATTCTATGAACATGTCTTGATGGCTACCACATAGACACCACACAAGCATAAAATAAAAAAATCAAAGATTTTATGGGCATAAAAAGGTGAAGGTATAAAGGTAGGGGTCTAAATCAAATCCAAGGCATGAATTAACTTAAATATAATAAATTGTAACTATTAAAGTTAAATAAAATCCTTAGCCTTCATGAAAATCCCTAATTTTAGAATGAATCAATCACAACCAAGATAGAGAGCCCTATTTCCATCTAGAGAAGTGTGAACTATCTAGAGACAATTTGTAGGCCATTAGTGAATAATTTTCAAAATTCACAATCATGGTAGCTCAAAGGCAACAACAAAGGGATGACACAAAATTGTACTTAACCTCAAATATGGAAGGAAGGATATCTAATGACATAAAATTTACTGTTGTATCATTAAACAATAGGGATAAAAACTAGTCCAAACTTTTCTAGGATATTGAAGAGATGTATACCATCATAAAGGAAGAACAAAATAATGTCATAATCAACTAGAGATACAATGATCTAGTCTCCATCCAAATGACTCATCTCCACTATGTGGTAGCAAAACCTAAGGTATTTCACTATATCAATGTCATTAATCCTATTATTAAGGATTTCAAAATTGATCAAGACATGCTGGTGTATAAACATAGTTTCGAAAAAGTAGCAATATCACCCCTCTTGCATTTTAAATTTATTATAAGTTATGTAAACCTTAGTTGGATTTTCCCACAATTAGAAAATGGTCAATAAATAATGACATGAAAGCCATCCTTACCCCATGGTTGTACTTAGTTACCCATGCAGTCATAGACCCCACTGGTAAAATTGTAATTGCCTAATTTAGGGAGGGAATTAAAATAATTATGACACTATTGATTAGATTGTTTGGGGTCCCCTCCAACACCTATGTTAACAAAGTTTGGGTGTCTTATGTCTATTTCATGGTGGAAAAGGGACTCACTCCCATAATAGGTGAGATGATCAATGTTTGATTAAAATAACAATTCTCTGCCATAAAGAAGAAAACCAACAATCACATCTTTATGATGTCCAATTTTTTATATGGCTTACTATCCACCAATAAGATCCTTGACATTTAGAATTGGTCACTTGAAGGTAGACAAACTATTTTCCATCACTATTTCAAATTACACATTTAAATACTCAATATATAATTCATTTGTGATTATGTATATCCAGTTGTAGTAGAAGCCATTACAAGGATCCATATGGGCAGGGTCAAACCTCTAATCAAGAAGTATGTGGAGCTAATTGGGGATATCTAGTTATATCCAGACTACACTATGATTAGAATAGAAGAGACCCTAACTTAGCCACTCAAATTACCAGTCCATGTACCTACTAAATTGGCAGAGTAGGAAATAGCATATCAATTGTTTCATGGGATAGATAGAGTATGTAATATAAAAAGGAAGGGAATCCTTTACCTTTTCCTTTAGCCATTAGTAGGACTACATTACATAATTGGGAGCAGGTGGACACTATCTCTAGACACAGAGACTCCTTCAATTTATAGTTGGATGAGTTGAGGCAATGGGACCCTTATGATAGGGTTATGAAGCATTTAAAAGTAAAAATAGTAAATAAGACCTATGAATACCAACCTGGTGTCCATGACATAATGTATATTAGGGCCTCTAATTTCACAAAAGTATTAGCTAGGATGAAGAAGAATAATATTAGGCTTGAGGCTAGGTTGGCTAGAGATGATTAAACACCTAGTGAAATATGGTAGATGGGACCCATGCAATACCACTTGTTACCTCGAACCTCTTCTAGGCCCCCTCTATAATAACCAAAAGAAGAGGTAAAATAACCTCAAGTATAAGTTTCATAGGATTTTAGAAGGATATATTAGAATAGATACTAGTGACGGGGGATCATCTTCAACCTAACCTAATAGACTAGAGTTCCCAATCGAGTAAATTGGCATGATTGTACTAGGCCTTGAGGACATAGTGGAGGATGCAATCAAAGTACTTATTGATGCATATGAATCATATGAAGAATAGGAACAAGTAGAATAACCTCAAGCCCAATATAAAGAAGAAGATAAGGAGAAGGGGAAGGAGATGGCTTTAAACCTAGTTCTATTTGTACCCCTACAAAAGAGGAAGGCTGACTTATCATTGGTCCCAATTGGAAAGAAGAAACCAAATTTAACCTTCACTCATCCTTTGAGTGAAGTTAACTTATTGAGTGATGAGAATCCTATCATGATCCAATCATCTCTGAATGGTTCCTATATGGATAAATTCAAAATATTCCAACCCTACACCATTTATGGGCCGTAATCAAGGTAGTCAACATCACTATCCATGATGAGTTCAAGCCATGAATAGTTTCTCTAATGAAATAAGATCAAGAAATAAAGTTGATAGTCCCTAAGGAGTCAAGTGGTATTTATGTGGACACTCTTGGGGCCTCAAATAACACACAAATAGAGATTCTAGAGCATCTAAAGGTAGATAACATTATCTTTCAATGTGTAATTCAACCTAGAGACTCTAGGGATGGAACGAGTGGCAACAAAGAAAGTCATGGTTGGGGGTGAAGAGCTCAATTTTCAAAGATTTGAACCATTTGTTAGCTTGACTCCAGTAGGAGGTTAGAGACCCAGTGAACACCCAATCCATGAAGAGGATAGAGTTGGATTAGCTGATGTTCATTTAGCTCAACTAAAATTAGGCATCAAAGGCCTGTATTAAAAAATAGAGAACCTACAGAAATAAAAATAAAATCTTGAGACATAGGTTGTTCTGTAAGTCCCTAAGGAATTGATCAAGATGTTTGAGGAATCTTTATATGATATGTTTGACTCCTTAAATACAATGAAGGCAAGGTAAAGTCCACTAGAATAACTAGATGTAGTAGCCAAGGGTTTAATAGCCCAATGATAGAATTCAAAAAATAAAATGAAGGAGCTAATCAACATACTAGTTAAGGATTGAATTCCTGGTTTCAAAACCATTAATATGTCCCATTTAAACACAGTCATGGGATTAATTGTTGACAAAATATAAGGTTTGGGTACATGGTCAAGGAACTTGGAGAAGATCTTAAGAGACGACAAAGAGATAATGGATAAAATTGAACAACTCCTTAGAACCATGATTACTAAACCTACAAAAATCAGCTCCCTAGGCATCATTGCAGATGATGAATACAAGCACAAAGTCACCTTGGTCATGCAATAAGTAAGAAGAAAGATTCAAGGAAAGTATAGGAATGATAATAGAAAGATCATGATTATGATCCTAACTATAAAAGAGAATATTGCCAAGGTAAGGAGCATCAAAGAAATCATGACAAGAAATGATAGGTATTTTGAAGACTTGGCTAACCAGGAAGATGAGTGCCTCCTAGAGCCAGCTATCAATTTAAAGTTAGTCAATGAACAACACCACAAATACATGAGGATTATTTAGTAGCAACATGGGAGTTATTCAACTCACAGCCCACAAAATAGATAGTAATATTCTATTTTTTGGAAACTTTTTAATATTCCTTTTCGTAAAGGCATGTGCAATTTTTTTAACACATTTTCCTATATGTTAGTCTACTTGGGAAAAGGGAAATGTATTTTATAAAAAATTTAAAAAATGGATAGATGTCCTTACTTTTTCATTTTTTTAACTAACATGACTAATCAGTATACTACCTTGTCCTCTTATAAAAGGTAGTATTACCATCTGTAAAAGCAAGGAGTTCTAAGAGCTAGAAAATACATTGTAACTTTTGAGAAACTTAATAAAAGTAGAAAATGTTGCAAATTTTATCCCAATTTATTTGTGTGAAGTTCCATCATGGGTTATCTCTCAATTTTTTATTCTAAGTCATAGATTTGAATGGTTTTTTAAGAATTCTAGACATGCATCTATAATATAGGGTTGTTAATTTGTGCAAATGCTAGATTGGTTAAATGTACTTAAGTTTACTTAATTTCATTTTACTTTACATGAGGATGTGTTATAATATTTTATTATAGCAGTAAATCTTTAAATTAAATCTATTCCTAATTGTATTCTTCCATATTATCCTTAGAAACTAGCTTGGTGTGTAATGGGATTTGAGTATGTGCTATTTCACATTACACACTAGTTGAATGCATGCTTAGTTGTAATTTAAACCTGGACATAATATTTGAGACAAATATTAGAAATCACATACCTTCTCTCCACCCTACCTTTCCTTTTACTTCATTTTTAACCAAATCACTCTAGTTTAAATATTATTACAAATATTCATTTTAGAATGGTCTTAGATTAGAGCTTGTTCATAATTCACCAATACTATCATAGATGATGCATACCTTGTAAATATTATATATACCAAGGTGGCTCCCAACCACCAATTAATATAAATGTCGTGGAATAGTTTGCATGCTCTGCCTCTATTTCACCAAGGATAATCTAATTATCATACCCTGTAACTCATGCTTTGAATTCCCTGAGTTATAAAATGAGAAGTTTTCTTTAAACACTGAGAGTACCTTTGATGCACATAGAGGCATCAATAGTACGGATGGTTCAAATTTTTGAGATGGTTTAAAACCTTTCAAGACTCCATCTTTGAGAGATTCCAATAAAGATATACTAAAAGACTCAACCATATTAATAAAAATGATTGAAAATAACGGATGACCTTATCTAACTCCATTTTTAATATTAAAATATCATTTAATCACCCCATTGATAAGAAAATAAAACATGAAAAATTATATGCACATCCCTATTATTTGTCTTGATATTTATTAAAACCCCAATTTCATCATTACCTTTTCTATAAATTTATAATCCAATATATCATAGGCTTTATTCATGTCAAGCTTGATAATTATACCTTATTGGTTGACTTTTTCCATTGAGTGTAGAGTCACATGCACAATAATTATGCCATATTGTATCTATCTATATTCATGAAACAAGTACCTATTGATGAATTTCTACACTTTTCTCCATAATAGGTTGCATCCTAATAAAAATTATTTTAGTAAAATATTTTTTAAACCGCATTGCATAAACTAATGGGTCAAAAATCAATAAATTTATAGCTCCCTCATTAAGGATTAACATCATAAAAGATTTATTAAAATATTTTAATTTTTCCTTGAGGAGATAAATTTATTAGTAACTAAAACTAAGTCTTCCTTTACATTCTCCCAAAATATCTAAAAAAATGTCTATTGGGTATCCATCAAGAATAAGTGCCTTGTCTTTATTTAAAATAAAAATAGTAGATTTGACTTCATCAAGTGAATTGAGATCTATAATATTTGAGATATCCTCTTTTTCGACCATCTCTAGAATAACATGAATAAGTTCTTGTTCAATTATAATATTAGTCTAAAATTTTCCTCAAAGAGCCTTTTAAAATAACTAACACTTTCCTCTTTAATGACAGTCATATCTGAACAAACTTCCCCATCATTCCTTATAATTTCCATAATAAAATTATGAGATATATGTTTTAAGTTTTAAAGGTGGAAAATATAGTATTATTATCACCTTCCTTTATTTAAATGGATCTATATTTCATCCTCCAAAACCTTTCTTCTTTATCTACCAATGTATGATGATCACAAAGCGATTACTTCTCCTTCAGACTAGTATGATGGTCTAACCCATGAAAATAACTAAAATATTAAATATTGAAGATATCTTCTCTCAAAATTATCTTTTAAAGAAACATATTGAAAAATACCTCTTTATTCCAAATTTTGATGTTTTTCTTTACATTCTTCATTTTGAAAACTAGTCAAAACATGATTAAACCATGAACTGCATGAGCCTACCATTCCAAAATTATGTCATGAATCTCAAGATGCTTAAACCACATATGTTCCATCTCAAATATAATTATTTCCCTTTTTTTTACTCTATAATCAACTCAAAATGGTTGTGGTCTGAACTGATCCTTGATAGTGTAGAGAAAAATAAATCCTTTTGAACAATCCACTTCATAGATATCACCACCCTATATAATTAGATTTGAATTAAAATTTGTCCAATTATTATATTGTACCAATTGAAATGGTTCCCTCTTAATTACACATAAATAACACTAAAATTAGATATGAATGAGGCCAATTCTTCCATGATGTCCAAAAAAATATAATTTCCACCTCTCTTTTCATTTGGAAATAAAGGTAAATTAAAATCCCCTATAATTGCCTAAGTAATATCCTTGAAATTAATTATAAAATTATAAATCTATTTCCATAATATTATTTTTTCAAATAAAGAGTTAGGGACATAAATATTTGATAATATTGAAATAACACCATCCTTTTTTTAGTAAATAGGAGTGCCAAATGATGCTTATATTTACACAAAAGATCTCCTTCTAAAAACTTTATATTCAAAAAAGAGTTTAATCCACTAGAAAATATAACGGTGCTAACAAACACTCCATTTTATTCCTTCCATAACTTAATTTAATTATCCAAAAAAAAATCCTCCATAATAGTTTCTTAAATATCTACCCTAATAGGACCATGACAACTAAAATCTCTAAAAACATTATGTTTATTATCACTATTCACTCCTCTTATATTCCAAGATAGAAATTTAATTTATTTCTTTTGGGTTGTAATTTTCCCCCTTTGAAAGGGAGTGTTGTTTGATATCTATGTGCTACTTCTCCATCCTTGACCTTTTTAAGGATTTTTTTTTAAGGAATTCTACCTAACTTTGATGGTGATTCAATAGCCACCATTCTAGCACCTTTTATGGTATTCATTGAAGGATTTTTTAACCCTTTGACTTTAATTATCTAAGAATAATATAAAACTCCAAGAAAAATTATTCTAAGAACTTTAAATTCAAATCTACTTCTTTTAAAGGCCAAATAATTAGCTATTTTACATCATCTTGATTTGCTTTGAATTCTTGGTCCAATAAGGGGTAATTGATACATTAGAAATAAGTTACTCATCTATTGATTAAATACAATCAAATTTATTTGAGTTCATGGGAGATTATGATTATTTTATCAATAAAGGTTCTCCCCTATACAGTTAACCTCTATTGAACCCCATTCCAGAGTGTGGGCATCATGTATATCAATCTATTTGTTTTAATTATATTCAAGCCTTAAAGCCTCTTCTGAATATCCCTCACTTAAATTATTTTTGATTTGACTAGAATAATTATGGGAACTAGAGAGGGATTATTTAAATTTTAAAATAGTCTATCCACCAAGCATGATATTCTAAATATTTGAATCAGATGTATTGTCTTTCACAAGTATCTAGTTAACTATGTTTTTTATTAATCTTTTCTTAGATACTTCCTCCCTATTTGATATGAGTCTATCATTATTTATTGAGGGATATTTTCCCAGGGATATGGCTTGATTCCATTATAATTTTAACATTTTCTCAGGTTCTTTGATCTTATAAGGATCTTATGATTTCCCAATTTCTTTCCTTCTTGAAGTTTTTTTATCCTTCTTAAACATATGAGTTCTTTTATTTTTATTAAAATAAGGAAAAATATTAGTCACATGGAATAACTTATTTAATTTAGTACATAATAGAGATAATTTCACAAATTTTATTTTCTATTTCCATTCCCCTGTAGAATTATGTAGAAAAATTGAAGTGGGAAGGTCTTGGTTTAAAAAAGTGTTAACATATGAATTTACATGTACAAACCTAGTTATTTCCTTCATGGATACATCAAATGAAATAAGATAACTGAATGTCTTGGCCATGCTAATTAATATATATATATATATATATATATATATATATATATATATATATATATATATAGAGTAAAACTCTAAAGGGATTCTAGGAAGCCTAACCCAAATATGCATTAAATTGATGTCCTTTTTCTATGGATCAAACCCCAGTTTCTATTTTTTAAATAATAACCTAAAATTAATGAAAATTAATCATACTCTTACCATAATTTATACACAATCATCTATATTATTCATCAAAATTAAAAAAACCCATTGGTAATAAATTAAATTTCTATGAATCCCTTAAGAGACCATTTATTTTCTACACATTGTCTAAACACATTAATGTTGTGTTTTGACCCAAGAAACTTACCCACAAGGGAACATTCCATTCTTGTTCAAGTTTATTGAATTAATGAACATAGGAATTTAATGTGTAATCCCTTATAATCCTTATTAATTATAAGTTCATCCTAAATCAGAAGCTCTTCATTAGGAATAACTTCTTTCTATTCAAAAATTCTACCCTTAAGTTTACTAGCCCAAGCAGGCTAACCTTGAAAACTATGATTCAAATATTTGAATACTAATTTTTTTATTTGTACCCCATATTTTTTGTCAAAAATACCATTGATTTTGAGATTAAATCATAGTAATGAAGGTTTTTTCATCATTTATGCATCCACTAGGGGATCCACCCCATATTGTTGAATATAACCATCACCATCACCTTTCTCCCTTTCAAAATCCTTATTCAAAACTACTTCCTGATCCTTTTCTTGATGTTTCATTCCTTATTGTTAACAAAATTATATTTAATAACTTACATATCTATTAATATATCAATGTAAATGTAAGTGAGAAATATCAATAGATTTTGTGTAATGTAAATAATTGAGGTATGGAAAATAAGGGATAGCCAAAAAATGATAAAACCTATGTAAAAGGATGCCTTGGTGAACTTGTTGAATATAAATAAGTTTTAAGATACATGTGACTTTTTTTAATCTAAAAATTAATATCATGTGTTAATTAGGATGATACCAACTGGAGTTGGACATCAACAAAGTGCCATATTATCTAGGCAAAGTGTTTTTTATATGGATAATTTATGAGTCTAATATTAGTAAATGACCTACAATTATGTTTGGAAATGGAAACCCGTATGTTTTTCATTCACTCATGTATGCTTTCTAAAGAATTTTTGATAAAAAATAGATATATATATAGGAATACTAAGTATAGTGAGAATAAATTGACTAATGCAAATAATTAAAAAAATCATTCATAAGTCCTCATTTTTTATTTTTCTATATTCTTTTATGTTTTTAGTATAATGGTATGATTATAAAAGGATCTATGTACAAGGAAGGATGCTATTAGAAACCCAACATATTATCAAGGGGATGTGTGTAGGCATTATATCAACATAATGATAATAATATTCTACATTATAAGCCTCATCATTTGGATTTTAAAACTATGGAATTCCACTCTCATCTTTGATTATATCTCTATGTGAAAATATATATGCTCCATACTTTGGGATTGACTTTTCTAGTTTCTATTGTGAAATATGTAATGCATCATTTACCTATACTATAATTCTTTTACTTGTATATGTTTTTATACTAGCTGAACATGTGATTTATTTTTGTTTCTTTTTCTTATATGTTCCTTCTTTAGAAAAGGATGTGATCATGCCTTCATTGTTAAATGATATGCAACCATTGTTTTTATCAATAATTTCTCCTATTGATTTTGATTGTGCTCTTTCAAGCACAAAATTCTATGCATTTAAATTTGAAATAACATGAAAATTAAGATATAACTCTTTTGAAGAAAATAAAACTCTTAGATTAATTTATCCCACACATTTTTTAGGTGCATTAGTTTGATCTATGTACATTTAAGATTATTTCCAAGAGATATAATAAATGACATGGAATACAAATTTGTTTCATGATAGTCCATAACCTTGATACTTATAAATTAGGTTTCATATACATGAGTAGTGATAGTGGAATTATTTTGATATGAGGAAATATTTTTAATTATATTCTTTGGACCCATACATGAAACAATAGCTTTTGTAGACATCTCTTGATTTTCAACCTATCTTGTTAAGAACCCCTTTTGCTTAGGTTGAACCTATTTTTGTAACTTATGTTACAAATTATATGATTGATCTTTTTGTACCATTGAATTTGTGATACATGCCTTTTCTAATTTATATTTTGAATCTTATGCCTTTTATAATCTTGTTTTCTTTTATTTTTCCTTTTTAATATATTCTTGCTATAATTTTTTCATTTGCAACTATTTTTATTTGAATCATCCTTTTGTGCCCATACTTGTTATTTTTGCACTTGTGTTTTAGAAGATGCACTCATGATTATAGTGGGTTTCCTGGTTGATGTATCAAGTATATGATCAATACTATAAATTATCTTTTTTTTTTCTTCCAATCCAAAAAAATACCTATATGATGCCCATGTATTCTATGATATGCACGATAGTATTTTGTTATCCTTAAAGGATGTATACGAGGTATTTTGATCAACTTATTTTGAGTCATTTCTCTTAAAATATCACTTGAAATATTATTATCCTTTTTCATACTTTTTAAACCATTAATTATATATTTACGATGTTGTAGATTTCAATTTTGACATGAATCCATGTCAGGTAATACAAATGCATGATTAACAGTAACATGTTCTAAATTCTTTGGATATGTGAGCTAATTTTTCAATGATGTGATTTTTGAACTAAAAGACCCTTTTTCATTTTGAAATTCTTGTATTAACTTTTCCATAGTGACTATTTGATCTTGAAGGGTTCAACAAACACAAACTCTTATAAATTATGATTGGATATGTTAGTTTTTAAAATGAATTTATCATTTATATTTGGGGTGATTAATGACATGTTGTCTACCTTAATTTTTTATTATACATTGGGCTACCTTTCCTCTTAGGATATTGATAGCATGGAATTGGTTAGAGGGAAATTAATTATCACAATCTTCAGAAGGGTTAGTATAAGTTAGCATACACATAAAATGTGTATTGTGATTAAGTATAGCCTTAATTTTATTTTACATTAATATTCTCAATTTAATACATAATTATGAAATATTTTAAATATTCATAGCCAACACCATACAATTTAAACAATTATTATTTGAATTAAAAAGTATATACCAAAACTAAACCATATAGCCATTGTATGATGTGTTCAGTAAAAAACCAAATACTAAAATATATCCATAGATTATATTTGAAATATAAAATATTTTTTAATTTAAAATCAATAAACTGATGAACCCCATAAATTAGTTTGAAAATAAGTAAATTATTTTTCCCTTAGGCCAAATTTACTAATAATATAAAATTGTAAATTTTAAAAAATATATACAATATTTTGATGATAAAAAAGAGATTTATAATTATATCAAAATTATTGAAAAATAACTCTAATAATTGTGAAAATAACACTATTATGGATTAGATATGAACCAAACATGTAGGAGGATAAGTCACTAGCCTAGGAAAATGATCTCTAATAGAAAAATGAGATTGAACAACCTATGGGAAAAACAAATTATATTTTTTTAGATAGGAAAAATGGGGATAAAATATCATATCTAAAACCCTAATAGAAAACATCAAAAAATTATTAGAAAGAAGGTTGAAACCCTAAGGAAAACCTAGGGTTTGGTAATGCTCAAATAAAAACATGGGTTTACCAATATGTTTTATCAAATTTATAAAATAGGAATGTTAATTAACCAAATGTGAAAAATTCATGTGTAAAATTATAATGATACAAATTTATACAAATATGGGCATGGTGCATTATTGTCCTTATGGTGTAACAATGTCTAATCAGGTTTTATGATATGTGACTAATATGGTAGGTTTAATTCACCTATGTGATTGTGTGGGATATCTCAATATATTATGGAAATCACTATGTGTCATATTATTCAATTATAACCCTAGATAAATATTTAAGGGTGAATGAAACATAACAAATGGAAAAAGGGATTAGTGGCTAAAGTTATGTCAAACCTCAACATCCTTATGTTGACCACAACCTACATACCAATACTCCAAAGAGGTTTCAAAATCCATGTATTTTCCCCCTTATATTATGGTGTGTGTGAAATATTGGTGTATCAATATATTATTGTAAAATTATGGTTTGATTAAGTGTTTTAATTGTGATTTTTAACCTTGGTATTGTACTCAGACTTTAGCATAGGGATACAAGGTTTGTATATATTTAAAATTGAGAGAAATATAAATTTACTCTCAATGAAAAATTATAATTCTTATTATTTTCAATATGGAATTATCTTATATAAAAAATTAAAATAAGATGTGTATTTATAGTGATCAATAGTGAATTTGTTCATATGAGGCTTCATAAACATGTATAATGTCTTACTATATGATTTTAAATTTTAACAACTAGTTATTATTTGATGTGAGGACACAGACTAAAAAAGAGGAGGAAGAAAGATATTATACATGAAAATATGTTATCTAAGGATAAAATAAAATTGATCTAAGAGTAGGGATTAGTCACCTGATAATATTGAGTTGTTTTGATGAGGAACAAGGACATTCTAAGATCACTAGTTATTTTTATGAATGGATCATCCACATATAAAATGAAGGGTGGTCAAAATACCATGGTATGAGGCATGAGATAAGTACATATTGTGAACATAGGAATCTAATAGAGTGTAGGTTAGTATAGTGTTAGTCCAATCAAATAAAATCAAAATAACACACTAAATACTAACACCTCTAGTCTAGACACTAGGGGGAGCATAGGTAACAAGAATATAAATGAAAACACAAATAGAAAACAAAATAAATCATTATTTTACCTCCTTTGTAGATCCAATGGCTTGATAAAGTGGTTTTTTTGGTATTGTGCATCAAGTAGTCTTTATTAATGAAGCTGTATTTAGTCCTTCTCTCATTAACACCTTGGCTTGGTTGGTTGGATTATGAATTTGACATGGTAACACTACTTGAAAGGTTTATTTCATCCAAATGATAATTATGACTTTACACCAATATATATTTTTGATCAATAGATAAGGCCTTGTAATTATAGCCTCCAAAGTTAATTCTCACCCAAGGTGATTTAAGGTTGAGTTTGAACATGGAATGACTTCAAATTAACCCTAGGTGATTGGAGGCTAACTCCAACAGAGTTAAAATTTATCATGTAATAATGTTTTTAGATTCCTACGCATGGCTCTAAAATTAGATAGTTTGAGATATTTTGGAAGAGTTTGACAACTCATAAAGGCAATGGTGAAAACTCTTGATATTTTGGTTTTTGGAATTTCCATTTTTAGATATTCATAAATTAAAAATGGATAATTTATCTAAGAATTTAATATATTTAATTAGTTGATTGATTTTTATTAACATTTTATCTCTTTTAATATTTTTTCAAGTGCTCTACTTATTAGGTCCATAAGCCAAACTACTAGTTGTTAGGCCATAAGGTGATTGGGGATGAATCTACAGGAGGTTATTATTATGTATGGTATAATACCCAAAATAGGGATACCTCAACATGATTCTAAGCATTGATGAGTGATACATAACTAAAATTGGGATATTTAGTGATTCTTAATCTTAATTTGTAATGTTTGGTAGAAATCAGTCTAAAGTCTAGTTAAAAGCTAGTTGTGGCTAGAATTGAGTGTCTATGGTTTACCCCTATTTGGGAAGGCATTGAAAGATAGAGGCATAGTAAAATATTCTAAAAAAATTACAAGGTCCTATATTACTAATGCCACAACAAGTGATGGATGATCCTTGGATGCCCCCTTGAGGTAGTGGTTGACAAACAAGGTTGGTGATGGGTCCTTAAAAAGAAGGAAAATGATGGGACCAAAATTGTAAAAAGGGTAGAAAAATATTGATTTGAACAAATGTAGTTATATTTAGTAGCATAGTGAGATGCCCCAATTAGGAAAATAAAAATGATGGTTTTCCCAAAGGTGCTTATAATCATCAACATAGCAAGGTAAAAAGTTAATCGCTTACCCACAAGGAGTTATAATCATTAGCTAAATGAAAACATGCCTTATTTGGTCATATATAGACAATGATTTTCCCAAAGGATATTATAATCATTATCATAATGAAAATGTTCCCTAATTGGGTAAATAGAGACAATGATTTGCCCAAAGCTGGTTATAATTATTAACATAATGAAAATGTTTCCTAGTTGGGATGATAGAGATAATGATTTGCCCAAAGGTGGTTATAATAATTAGAATAATGAAAATGTACCCTAGTTAGGTAGACATATATAATGATTTGTCCTAAGGTGGTTATAATTATTATCATCTAGATATATTGAAACATAATGATTTGCCCAAAGGTGGTTATAATCATTAGTACTATGGTTGGGAATAATATGGAAAATTAGAAAAAGTGGATTACATACTAAATATATACTCATGGAGTAAGAGTAATCCTGGTATGGAGGGAAAGATGAATTTAGGTAACCTATTAGTATAGACATGAACATCTTAAAAAGAAAGGATTAAAATTCATTCATGATTTAATTAATCTATATGTGTGAAATGATTGGGATAGATTGGGATTTTTTTTAGGTAACCAAGGAGAAGTACCATGACATAATTTATTTTAAGATTTCCCAAGATGTATTTTGTTATATCACATGATGATATACATCATGATAGAAAGAACCATGATAACTTAGTTGAAATATGCATAAAGATTGACACACCATCTAGTAAATAATTGAAAACAATAATCCAATGATGAAAACCATGATGACAATGTTAACATATGAATATGGATGGACTTAAATATAATGCACAAGGAATCACCCAATGAACACATGTATACTAATTCAAGGCATAATAATGAAAGAAAACAAATAGGCAAACAAGCAAACAAATAGAAAGACAAAACATGAATAAATAAAAAGCACAATAAAACATGAAGAAGAAAAAAAAGACACAACAAAAAACTAGAATAAAATAAACAATGGCTAATTATAATGTTAGCATAAATAGAATATAAAAATAAATGACACAAGGTTTCCCCTAGGCTATATTAAAAAAATGACATAAATAAAATGACAGACATTTCCCCTAGGCTATAGGAGATAATGAAACAAATAGAAAAAATTGGGGGAATAGAAGAAAAAGAAGGGGTAGCCAAGCTATCTCTAGATGCACTAGAAAAGTGCATGTTGCCTACATAATTCCATGGATACAAGATCTAAC
>JARHVA010005880.1:462500-597500 GCA_037957365.1 Torreya grandis
TATTTTAACTATAGATTTTTGTTATTTTGATGATAATATTTTGGAGATGTAAAATTTTTGTTTTTGATATAAATATACATAATTTTTTTTTAACTTCCATTATGGCTTAATATAAATAGATTTTATTTATCTTTGATGTATCTATTTTATGGTTAAAATATGTATTTTATTATATTATTAATTGATGAGGGTCCCCACCTATTAAGATTAGTATCCCCTATCTATATTTTAAATAACTTGATCAATTAAAACTTTTAAGTCTTAATTAAACCTATCCTTAACTATATACACCCTAAATTAGTTAAGTGAACACACATATTATGTATTTTTAGAATCCTTTTATATGAGACTCTGACTAGAGAATACGAGCTTTTATTTACATTTAGCCATATTCTTTTATATGACTTGTCTTGGTCTTACTACATTCCTTAGACATCATTTTTTATTATCCCTGTTCATTTGTAGCTTTCCAAACTTAACCCTTTCAAACCTAGGTACATCTTTTAGGTGAAAACCCACCCCCCTAAGTCCCATACCCCCTAGACAACAACACCCATATAGGACTACAGTGCTAAAACCTAGGGTGTCTAGTTGGTGTTGTTGTCCAAGAGCAATTTTGGTCCCAATAATTAATTTCTTCCATAGGATGATTCTTACCCATTTTATTTGATTTGTTTATAAGTTTCTCAATGTCATCCAAATTCAAATAAATCTCCCAAATTCAGAATAGTGAGTCTCCTATATAAAATACTACACAAGGCATTTTATATCTAGCACTTACTATTTTGGCACATTAGACATAATAAAATTAATCAATAGTATAGCTCAGCTTCTCTACATCACACATAGATTTTTATTCTTGATCAAGGAATGACCTAGGTAAAATATATTCTTGCATCAATCATTTACATTAATTATGCACATTCCCTAAGAGACAACTTCATCAAATCTCAGACCCTAATTTGAGGGTTAATGTAGGTAGTAATCAAAATAGTAGGGGTTCTTGATTATGCAATCATTCTTCCCACAAACCAATCTTTCCCCCTTTTTCTTTGATTCTATTTTTTGTTTCCATATGTGAAGACTAATACAGGTAATAAATAATTAAATAGACCTATAATAATCTATAGTGACTTCTAGGACCTAAAATTTGGTATACAAGGTCATACTAAGTAGGCAAATAAAGCCTAGAAAGCTTTTAGCCTCAAGACAATAGGACCAGGAAAAGACTATAGTGCCAAAAATTAGGGTGTAATTTTTAAAATGCTCTTATCCAATCAACAGATAGAGAATATAGATAGAATTCAAGCACTATCCCAGTCTTATTACTCAAATTACAAACTCAGAATCTTCCATTTTAGCACAAATCTATTTAAGTTAATTCTTCTTTATATTTTATAAATGTCAAATAAATTCTATAATTTTTCATGTTAGAGTATATTTTCCTTGTCATTCTATACCTTTATTACTTATGAATTAAACATCTAATCTCCTAAAATAATAAAACATTTGGTGAACCTGACATACTTCAAACAAAAAACCTAAAATTGTAACCACACTTAGGATTTTTCCTTCTTATCTTGTGCAGAAATTTAATTATGTAAATTTTGCTTTTTGTATTAATTTTTATATATTTATCCTATTCAAAAAAAATTTAGAATTTAAAATTATTGCATAATTTTCAAAAATTATAAAACCCTAGATTTCAAAACTAGGTCATCAAACAAGCAGCCTTGCCTCCTTAACAATTTTAGAAAACTATTTTGGAATTTTAGCAAATTAATTACCTTTTCAAAAATTATTTCAAAATCAGTAGTTTCTTGTGCAAAATTTTAATTTTCAAAATTTTGATTTTTGTATTAATTTTTGTCCATATTCCTATTTTAAAATAATTTTTAGAATTCAAAATTATTGCATAGTTTTCAAAAATTCTAAAACCCTAGATTTCTAAACTAGGTCCTCAAACCTCAAATTTCCCTCACTTACAATTTTAGAAAAATAATTTGAATTTATTGAAAATTGTTTGGGTTATCAAAAGTAATTTTAAAAATTCAATGTTAGTAGTTCTTTGTGCATTTATTTGCTTCATAGTAATTTTCAAAATTCTCTTTGGTGATAAAATGGCCATAAATGCAATTCCTCCTTCTCATCCCATAAATCAATTTCTAACATTTTATTATAATTATGATAATGATTGGAAAAATTGGCAAAATTTCACATTAGCTAAAACTATAGAAAATGATTTCATTTATAGTGAAGATAATGACTATTGTTATAATGAAGGATATGATGATGTACATAATGATGAGGGTGAATCATAAATATATGAATCTTTTTCTCTTAAACCCATATCTTTTATTCCTTCTTCTAATGAATTTTTTTTTGATAAGTGGGAAAGATATTTCTAACCTAATTCTCCTAGACACAATGCATAAAATGCATAAATTAATCATGCACTTCCAAATGAACCTCTTAGTGGTGATGATTTACTTCTTTCTGAACCTAATCTCTCTCTACATTTTTCTACTACTATGTTCAAAATACAAAAATATAACTACAATAGAATCAAATTACCAAAGGATAGTTCAAAATATGCATTATGTGTTCCTAACTCTACTCTCTCAAAAGAATGTTCAAATGATAACTCTTCTACTCTTCCTTCTCATGTCAAAAATGAATAAAATGCATATACTCCATCCATGGATAGCATAGATACACATGATATTCCAAACTCAAATGATAAATTATTTCATATTAGAAATAAATTAACTCTTTCTCTTACACCTCTCCCTAGCAATGATGGAAGTGATGATGGATATGATAGTGAACATGCAAATGAATATGATAATGAAAGTGAATATGAAAATGATAATTTAAATTCTTCTATTTCAAGTGAAAAAAATGCATATTGTGATAATTCATGGAATAATGATGACTACTACACATATAGTGAAGAATAAAATGCATTTCATGCTTCTAACCCTTGTCTCAGTCCTCTCAAACTTAAGGTAATTTCAAATGATGTTTTTACTTCTTTTAATGATTATATGTCAAATAATACACATGTTAATGTTAATAGCACATCTTATAGTAAACTATAATGTGATTCATTAAAACATAAAGATACCAATTAATCTCCCAAGCCAACCCTCACTATAGTGATACCCAGTTCTCATCCCTCACCTAAAGAGAATGATAGCCCATATCCCTCTAGTAAAGTCCAGGTTACCATTACTCCAAAGGTTCAAGTGAGCATACCTCCTCTTTATGATCCACTTTCTAAATGTAACATTCCCATGGTTAAAAATAACAATCAAATTAAATGATTAAATGAACCACTTCACAATACTAATGTACCATCCTAGGAGATCATCTCTTTGATGTATGCAGTTGGTGAACTAAAATACCAAGTACATCTCCTTACCTTGGAAAACAAAGATTATAAATATTGGATGGATGCCAATGATATAAATGGTAACCTTATTCCAAAGAAATTAATAAAATCTTCATTACCTAAGCATTTATAGACACCATTATTACCTCACTTTAATGGACCTAGAGATCCATTCGCACATCTTCAGGGCTTTTAGAAGGCTTATCCACCTCATGCCATACCTTTGATTCTTCTCAAGTTGTTTCAGTAGACATTAGTGGGGGAATCATAGAGTTGATTCTTTCATATACTCTGTATTGATTCATTACAAACATATGATGACTTAGAGGAGGCATTTCTCAAAAACTACATCATAAACATGGACCCTCATGTTACATTTGAGAAATAAGCCACACTACATTAGAATTATTTAGAGTGAGTTAGTGAATATATCTTAAGATACAAGGCTCACATGTTTAGATTGATATACAAATCAATATATTTAGAGATTCAACATATCTTCATCAAGGGCCTTCACCAACCTCTCCTCAAGCATCTACTATTTCAAACAGAGCCTTGTTTTAGAAATTTACGTTACACAGTTCTAGCTTTGGAAAATAAATTGGGATTAATTAAGGTAGATTCAGTTGATCAAATCATTATATAATTCATATTATCATCTTTATATATAACTCTTACCACTCAACATCCATCATGTCCTAGACAAGATAGGAGACCACAACTAGAAAAGCAACTAGTCAAGAATAAAGAGCAAGTTTTCAAAACACAACATACAATATATACTATTGATAGCAATAGTAAATCACCAATATAGTTTTATTTAAAGTGGGATATCCCATATATCATATTATAAACACTACTATATATAAGGTTAATCACATTACCTTCTATTCATTGATGAGATACAAATCTCTTACATAGACAACCACATCAGCCTTTTTGTAACTATCATCGCATCCATAGACATCGAGATAATGACCATTTTGGATTAAGAGATTTCACTACTAGATGTGTTGATAATGGTATTATAACATTCACATACTGAGCACAAATATCTCCTCTATTATGAAACCCTAGACTACATTCCTCCATGACTAAGTCATCCCAAGACATTCCTTTACAGGAATCATAAGTCACTCATCATGAGCATAATGTTAGTTTTAGGATAGAGTCTCATAGGAGATCTCTTATTTCAACTATTTAGAAAGTTTGGAAACTAGTATAGCATAAAAAACCCACATATAGTAGTATATTCCATGGAATACATAGTGCATTTTTATATACATATCCAGTAGAGTCACATGCATCGCAATAGAGTACTATTACAAAGAGATGTTCATTACAGTTGAGTTTTCAAGGTCCTATCTCATGTAGCAATCTTCTATGGTTAAGACTAGTTAAACCCACATTATAGAGTAATATTCTAGAGAAATATTCATTGCAATCAAGTTCTTAGGGTCTTATCTCACATAAAAACACATTATGATTAAGATTAAATGAGCCCTCAACAAAGGTTTTAGGTCCATCTCAACATATTGCATAGTCATATTCATCATAGTAGAGGCCATAGGGTATTTAGTTATAGATAGATGAGCCTTCTTTATAGTAGATAGTATCAACTATAGAGCACATTCTACATAGCATGAGCAATATGGGCACTTGTTCATGTGGCTAACAAGGTTCAAATAGTGATATAACATAGTATGATATGATATACATTCATTTCATCATTATTTCATAGCTTTGTTTAGCTAAACAATGATGGAGCCAAAGGTCTATCTACACTTTGTATTCTTGAGCCACTCTCAGGGAGGTAATACGTACACAGTGTTATCTTAATTTCCCCTCCTACTAGAAATTAACATTCCTAATTCTAAATAGCTATCCCTAACCAGAACCAAACTATCAAAGTCTAGATATTACCAAACCAAACTTATCCAAACATTTTCCCACTCAAATCAAATCAAACATATCTAAATACTACTTTACCACTCCTAAAAACCAACTCAAATTTATCCAAATAGATTACCAATTACCACAAAAAACAAATTTTTGCCTATATATGATTATAATTCAAAATTAATAAGTCTAGCATAAAATTTATCAAAACATTGCATCTAAACATCAAATCCCATATCCCAAGTACCATTTACCAAGCACATGTAATTTTAGAATCAATATTAGATCAGCCATGTCTAAAATCAACCACTTACAATCAATATACCAATGTATTCTAGAATCCATAACTTGAATACAAATGAGTTCAAAATCAAACCAACATCTATATATATAACCACATTTTCAAATAAATATCATATCAAAATATAATCACTCATGAATGGGTGTCATGCCCTCACTTTTAGTCTCACTCTCTCCTCTAGTACTATTCCCATAGTCCAACTTAGCAATCGATGACCCTGTACCTCCTCAAGATCCTAAATGCTTCTTGCACCAACTATCCCACTCTAATAACTGACCATGATCCTCACACAAGTTTGAATATCATCACAAAAGATCAATATAGTCATTCACAATCTTCATACTCACCACACCATAATTGGGTGGAGGCATCCTATGCCTATTTAGCTTAGCTCTAAGCTCATCCCTCTCTCATACTACCCTAACATATGTAGTTCTAGTTATAGAAACCTACTCAAACAAATGAGCATAAATGCTATCCATAACTATCGCTCTCTCTATCAAACCCTCCTCTATGGCATCATCAAAAACATGTTGAATGAGCTCTCAGAGTGTCTACTCAATTATAGTGTCCCATAACTTATCATCTCCCCTAGCCACCCTAGTAGATGAATCATCTTGTACACCTCCCATCCCACCCACACATATAAGAAGTACAACACTACATTGGATATATACTTTCACCTCCAAACTAAAGAACAAACATAAGTACAATTCAAATACAATCATTAATTACCTCCCATCATCTAGATCAACTTAAGATCCTCATATTTGAGGGTATCCCCTCCATCAATAAGATAAAATAGATCCCATTGATTCCCCACCCACCATATGATATATGCCTCAATGCAACCAACATCATCCATGTCAGGTATATCTATAACTACATCCCATGCATCAAAGGTAACAGTGCCAACTCAGCCTTAGTAGGTCTCATACGAGCCCCTACTCTCAATATTTCCTATGCACTCCTCAACCATACCCATCTAAGGTGGTAATCAAATGCCTATCCCACTGCATAGTACCTAGATCACACATGTGACCTAGTCCATCTATATCCATCACATCCCTCTCATCAGTTAATAAAGGAAACAATCTTATAGTTTCTATTACTTGGCTTCTATAGAACTATCTCATCCATAGCTTGCCCTATAAAACACCAAAAAACAACATATATATCACACAACCATGTCCAACTAAATAACTAAGCTAAATAGTAATAGATCATAAGTCAAAAATCCTAGAAAACACAAAATACATTAGTTCACCATGCCAAATCAATTGCCAAGCAATACTATAATAACTAAACTAAGCATTAGCCTAAAAAATCTAGCCTCTAGGAAAATAATGCTAAGTATAGGATAGCATCATTGGAAAATAATTCTACAACCTAAAAAATAGTGCTAGAACTAGTCAAAATTTCCTAAAACTACCATTTTGCCCTTAACTTGAGCTCCATAGCTCTGTTTTACAAACTATTTTATTCTTTGAAATCATGATAATGACACCTTAGACATAAAATAGGCCTCACTCTCTTACTACATCATTTTCCTATAATGGCATACACATTTATCTACCTTTCTTATACCCAGACATATAAATTGGTCCCTACTAATCCACACTTATTCAACTTTCATACAACTTGGTCCTCACCAATTAACATTCATTCAAAACATTCAAACAACCTAACCTATTAAATCAATCAAACCTTTTAATCCATTGAATCTATTACTACATCATTTTCCTACCATGACACGAATCTTTTTATATCTCTACTATACCCAGATACAATCTTTGATCCTAATCAATCCAAGATACCTCTCACTTCCAATAATTCAATCTCACCAATTCAACAATCGACTCTCAATCAATTCAAACTATAGCAACCTAGTTCCTATACATTCCACCACTAGTCATCACTTTTGGCCCAACCTCCTCTATCACAGATTTCATTGTTCTCCCCAAAAAGGGGCATCATTCATATTATTCCTATTTCTACACTTATCCATCACACTTATCCATTATATTAGATGGATACACCATGGTTCTCACACCTCTAGCAATCAAATTATCGGATTTAGCTCAGATCAATCAAAACATATAGTGATTCAAAATACATGGGTCACTCAACATGGTTTTTACACCTATAGTATTTAGATTATTAACATTACTCAATTTAAATTGGTTAAGATTATTGTTGACCAATTTTTCCCATAGGCAAAATTTCAGTCACCTTCTTCCCTTGCTTTTCAATGATAGTCATTTTTAGGTTGCACAAGTTCAATGAGTTTGGTTTATGGCCTGGTTCGAGTGGTTCAATGACCTTTGGTTCAAAATCCATCTTCAAGTTCAACATCTCGATTCAACAAGTGTTGAACCATTGAACCGTTGAACCATTTTTGGTTCAACGAGTTTGGTTCAACAATCTTCGTTAAAAGGGAGAAGTTCATTGGCCTTGGTTCATCAGTTCATCAGCACGCAATGGTTGAACCCTTGAACTGCTAAACCATTTTTGGTTCAACAGCTTGGTTCAAGGGTATGTTCTTGGCTAAAGGGGAGTCTTCAAGTTTAAATGCCCTTGTGGAGGGCAGGCGCTTCAAAATGGAAAAGACCGGGTAAGTCCTAAATTTGTTTAAATTCAAATTGGTTTAAGTCTTGAATTCCTTCAGAATTTTTGTCTGAAGGAATTCCTTTAGATAAAAAGTCTAAAGGAATTTGGGTGGGCTGTTCAAAGTTCAAAGTCGGGCTAGGTAGAATTTCTGTAGACATTTTGTCTGTGGATAAAAGCCCACAAAAAATACACAGAACAAATAAAACCCAAGAAAATTGTCTGTGGGGACCCGGGGAAAAGTCTGGGGATACAAGCGACCCACTGAAGGACCCTGAAGGGCAGGTGCCCTTGCAGGAGACTCTTAGCCAAATGCAAAGGGGACACTTTCAAAGGGGTGGAGGGTCACCTTCCCTTTGAGAAGGTGATAGAAAGAAGCAGAAGGCAAAAGAGTGCCCAGGAAGGTGCTAAGAGGAAGCAAAGCCACAAAGAAGCCATGAAGACCCGATGATGTTTTGATGGGGACAGTGACATCCCAAAGGACGTCAAAATTAACAAAACAAGTTATCCATTGGTTTTCAAACCAATGACGGCTGTATGAACATCAAAATTAGCACAATGAAATGCCCATTTATTTTCAAATTGAGAGAGTTCTAACCAAGGGCCTAAAATGTAGTGACCCACCAGAATGTTCACCCTCAGGGGTCGAAGGACCCAGAAGAGACAAGATAGGAAAAAGGACAAAATCCCAAGTGACAAAGTAGGAGAATGACAAGGTGCAGAAAGAGACAGAACAGTCCAAGTGGCAGTGCCAATTTGAGAAGTGACTCTAGCAGGTGAAATAGTGGCTACAATTGACCACTAAAAGATGTGAACGATGTGGCCCATGATTTAAAAGGGGACAAATCTCAATCTATTTGCAGAAAAGAAGCATAGTCTATGTTTCAAAATTAATGCTTGAATGCCAAAGTCAAATTCAACAATTATATATCATGGTTTCAGCAGGCCTCTTCTAGAATGATGACATCGACAATAGTGTTTTCCTCTTCCCAATGAGGGGATGTGAATGAGCCACTTGTAAAAAAGGAGCACCAAATGGGCCTCCTTTCTTCTCCTATATATTGAAGACTTGTCATTTTAAGAAACATCTTCCACATTTGTAAGGTGTAGCCCTGGCAAAATTTCACCTAAATTAATAAATGCAATTTTACCTCCATCATAGATAGATTTTCTATGTATGTCTTGAGTGTTTGTTTGTGTTCAGTCATTGTCTCTTGATGCTCTCACAGGTTCAACACTAGCATACCTGTTATTTGAAAGGCACCATCTCTACAGCTGACAGGAGAAGAGCAATATTTGGAAGTGCAAAAAAGGAGGAAGTTACTTAAAGTGTGCATTTCATAGCACCTTGGTGAATCTCTATTTTTGTGTTTTCATGAAAGCCTCCCTACCAATTTCTTGTAGCCTGGTCCTTCTACCAAGTCTGAAGTGTATGTATGTGTTTGTCTAGTTTCAAGAGTGGATTTGAGAAGGTCGACCTTATTTTGGTGCATCACCTCTTTAGAGTAGTTTGTTTTCCTACATCTCTCTCCCTTTTCATCCCCCCCATTATATATTTCTATATATGTGTGTGTGTTTGCACTTGCTAGAATGAACATGATGCATCAAAGGGAGCTAGCCCTTATCTAGAGACTCTCCCCTCTAGCTTCACTAGTCCCACAGGTGAGAGGAGAGTTTCCATGTTGTAAGGAGAAGGCAAGAGCTTGACCTCCTGCCAAGGGTGCAATTTCCTTCGTCAACAGTTTTGGCATGCCTGGTGGGACACAATTTGACAACTCAATAAGGTTTTAGGATTGATGTTGGTCTTATTACAGCAAATTGAATATTTTTTAGCATCTGGCGACTCTGAGTTAAATCTATTGGTTAAGTAGCTTGGTGCCATAAAAAATCATCTTTTTTATGTATATTTCTTTTGCACAAAATCATGGGTCTTATTTTCCTTCGAATGATTATGATCAGGCTCCAAATATTTATGCAATCCCCTCAAGAAGCTCTCCTAGTTGCCCTATAATGATAAGGGAATGGGCCCTGGAATTGGAGATTAATAGACTGGAAGAGTAGTATAGATATCAGCAGGAGCTAACATATAAAGAGGAGTGCTTGTTTAGGCAAGCACATGCCTTGCAATCCATGGATCAAGAGGTAGCAAAATGGAGAAATCCATTTATTCAAGGAAGTCAGCCTTGCGCACCCCTTCCTATCCTAAATAAAGCCCCTTCTTTTACACCAAATCCTTTCTATTAGATAGCACTTGCTCACTCCAGCTCATCAAAAACATTCACTCTCAATCCCGTGTGCTTGGCTTTCCAACACCAGAAGACATCAGAATAACTTCCTATGGAGATGAACCTTCTAAACTCCTTAGATCATGAATCTTCCATTAGGAGGAGTACCACCAGCCAGCACATCCCTCTTCTAGAGACTCCTCCAGTGCATCAATAGTCTCTTCCTTGCATTCGTCAACCTTCCCAAGTTTTTCAGCATGATGTGTAGATTTTGAGTTGGAGGAAGGATTGCCAGGAACTAGCCTAGAGATTTGAAGATAATCACGCTGGTGACCTCCAAGAAAGACTCTTTCAAGATAATCTAGCCAAGTAAATTGAAGATTTAGAGGCTAAGATGAAGCTGCTTCTTGAAAGAGAGTTCAAATTTCTAGACCTTGTAGAGGAGCCCCAGGGCCTTGGAGAAAACAAAGTTTCTACCTATTTACAGGAGCAAAATTCCAGTTTTGAAATCTTGAATTGGGAAAGAACAATAGAATCATGGGGCAGCAAGGAGGAGAAGTAAGGTTTTTATCAAAACCTTGAAGAAGCTGAGGTTGCTCCTACTGATGATGATGGTGGAGACCTCTAGGAAAGGCTTTTCCAAGAAGATCTAGCCAGGAGAATTATAGAGTTGAAGTCTAGAGGAAATTTCCTCATCCAATGTGTGATGGACGGCTCAGACCAAACAACACATTCCATGTCTAAACACACCCAACCACACATTTCTAGGAAAAATATCAGGTCATACCTGATATTGATGAAGTGTTGACCAAGTGGAAGGAGGAGAATCATTCGATTCTAGCTTAAGGACTGCCTCCTCTTCCACATGGTTTTCTCACTTCACCCCTTCTCAAGGAATAAACTATTCTACAGGAGGTGAGTGAGGAGTAGAAGATCCAATCTAAAACTCTTCAAGAGGCTATCATGAGCGACAACAAAGAAGAAATCATCATCAATGCTCCTTGTGAAGACCTTATTAGTAATGGAGAAGATGTAGGGCTTATATATATGCAGATGTTCCAGCAATACGAGGAGGAACAAACGCATGGTGAGCTCTCTTTCCCTCTATTTGATGAACTTCCTTGCTATTTTGATGAAGAGGATGACTACACTGATAAGGATCAGGAGAATACCTTTGAACATCTAGAGGTCTTGATCAATAAAGAGGAAAAGGAGAGGTCTGTCTTCTTGGAGGAATGCCTTAAAGAAGAAAGTTTTGAGCAAAGAGGCGATGTTCTGTGTGATGAGCAAGCATTTTGTGAGTCCATTTCAAACATCACCATAGTCGCCCTTCTTCAAGAAGGCCAAAAGGAAGCTGAGGATGAGTCTGATAGAGTCTTCAGTGAGGCAGAAGGAAACAAATCAGGCCATGATACATTACAGAGGGAGTGTGTAGATCAAAGGGGTTATGGTGATGAGCTGGAAGTCATTGATTTCTTGGTGAGGAGCACCAATATGAAGGACCAACATTCAACAAGCCTCCAGGTACAAGAAGAATACATGTATGTTGGAGGCATGTTTGATTCTGATCCACTCATATACCAGCCAACTTAGGTGGCAGACAAGAGGAGTATGTCACCAACTCTCTTTTTCATTCAGCTACTTGCCTGGTGCCATAAGTCTTCTTACTAGGAAGGGGACTTAAGAAATTTTCCCTTTGATCCAAGAGGGAGGAGAGAATACCTGGTTAGCTATATATAGCAGTTTGTTTTTATTTTCTTTTCCTGCTTTCCCTAAGTGTAGTTTGCATAGGTAGTGTTTTTTATCCTTGTGTGTTTCCATTTGCGTGTGGGGTAAAAAAGGCTTCATGTTTGATTCTCAGATCTTTTGGGGCTGTTGCTAATTCTTTCATAGCTACAATCTGACTCCATGCCCAATGAACTACAAGACAAATGGGCTTCTAAGCATAGCAGGCATGCTTCCCCTATGAGTCACCAATTTGTTGACCAATTTTGCCCACAGGCAAAATTTTGGTTACCTTCTTCCCTTGCTTTTCAATGATAGTCATTTTTGGGTTGTATAAGTTTAATGAGTTTGGTTCATGGCCTGGTTCAAGTGGTTCAGTGACCTTTGGTTCAAAACTCCATCTTCAAGTTTAACATCTCGGTTCAACAAGCATTGAACCATTAAACCATTTTTGGTTTAACGGGTTTGGTTCAACAAGTTTGGTTCAACAAGCTTGGTTCAAAGGGAGAAGTTCATCGGCCTTGGCTCATCAGTTCATTGGTGTGCAATGGTTGAACCATTAAACCACTAAACCATTTTTGGTTCAATGGCTTGGTTCAAGGGTATGCCCTTAGCTGAAGGGGAGTCTTAAGGTTCAAATGCCCTAGCGGAGGGCATGCACTTCAAAATGGAAAAGACCGAGTAAGTCCCAAATTTGTTTAAATTCAAATTAGTTTAAGTCTTGAATTCCTTTGGAATTTTTGTCTGAAGGAATTCCTTCAGAAAAAAGTCTGAAGGAATTCGGGTGGGCTGTTCAAAGTTCAAAGCCAAGCCAGGTAGAATTTCTGTGGACTTTTTGTCTGCAGGAAAATGTCTGTAGACAAAAGCCCATGGATAATACACAGAACAAACAAAACCCAGGAAAATTATCTATGCGGACCCAGGGAAAAGTCTAGGGATACAAGTGACCCACCGAAGGACCCTAAAGGGTAGGTGCCCTTGTGGGGGACTCTTGACCAAATGTAAAGGGGACACTTTCAAAGGGGTGGAGGGTTACTTTCCCTTTGGGAAGGTGCTAGAAAGAAGCAAAAGGCAAAAGAGTGCCCGGGAAGGTGATAAGAGGAAGCAAAGCTGCAGAAAAGCCATGAAGACCCGATGACATTTTGATGTAGACGGTGACGTCCCAGAGGACATCAAAATTAACAAAACAAGTTAGTTGTTGGTTTTCAAACCAATGACGGCCGTATGAACATCAAAATTAGCACAACAAAATGGCCATTTGTTTTCAAACTAAGAGAGCGTTAACCAAGGGCCCAGAATGCAGTGACCTACGAGAATGTTCACCCTCAGGGGCTGAAGGAGCCAAAAGAGAAAAGATAGAAAAAAGGACAAAATCCCAAGTGACAAAGAAGGAGAATGACAAGGTGCAGAAAGAGACAGAGCAGTCCAAGTGGTAGTGCCGATTTGAGAAGTTGCTCTAGTAGGTGAAATAGTGGCTGCAATTAACCACTAGAAGATGTGAATGATGTGGCTCATGTATTTAAAAGGGGATAAATCTCAATCTATTTGCAAAAAAGAGGCACAGCCTATGTTTCAACATTAATGCTTGAATGCCAAAGTCAAATTTAGTGATTATACAACATGGTTCCAACAAGCCTCTTTTAGAAAGATGACATCGGCAATAGTGTTTTCCTCTTCCCAATGAGGGGACACAAATGAGTCACTTGTAAAAAAGGAGCACCAAATGGGCCTCCTTTCTTCTCCTATATATTGAAGACTTATCATTTTAAGATACATCTTCCACATTTGTAAGGAGTAGCCCTATAAAAATTTCACCTGAATCAATAAACACAATTTTACCTCCATCTTGGATAGATTTTTTGTGTATGTCTTGAGTGTTTGTTTGTGTTAAGTCATTGTCTCTTGATACTCTCACAAGTTTAACACCAGCATACATATTGTCTACAAGGTGCCATCTCTGTAGCTGACAGGAGAAGAGTAATATTTGGAAGTGCAAAAAAGGAGGAAGTTAAATATAGTGTGCATTTCACAGCACCTTGGTGAATCTCTGTTTCTGTGTTTTCATGAAAGCCTCCCTACCAGTTTCTTGTAGCCTGGTCCTTCTGCCAAGTTTGAAGTGTATGTATGTGTTTGTCTGGTTTCAAGAGTGGATGTGAGAAGGTTGACCTTATTTTGATGCATCACCTCTTTAGAGTAGTTTGTTTTCCTTCATCTCTCTCCCTTTTCATCCCCCCCCCCGCATTATATATTTCTATATATGTGTGTGTTTTCACTTGTTGGAATGAACATGATGCATCAAAGGGAGCTAGCCCTTATCTAGAGACTCTCCCCTCTAGCTTCGCCAGTCCCATAGGTGAGAGGGGAGTTTCCATGTTTTGAGGAGAAGGCAGGAGCTCAGCCTCCTGCCAAGGGTGCAATTTCCTTCGTCAACAATTATATAATGGTTCAAACTATATGGGTCACTTAACATCACTTATTTTAGTTTGGTCAAGATTATACAGTGATTCAGATTACATTGGGTCACTTAGCATCACGCAAGACATTGAAATGGATACACCTTTTATTTATATATATACAGACTATTTAGATACCAAATTTGGGGGAATGTACATTATGACATGTCTCACACATACAACTTCATATAGCATGACACATTTACAGACTAGATAGCATATTATAGGCATAGTGCAAAGCACATTATTTTGATCTTTAGTTTTACACATGGGATGTGACACAATAGATCATATCACATATGTTTATATAGATTTCTAGATTATCTAGACACATCACTCACATACCATATTTAGGTACATTGTACAGATGTTCATGTCCTTCATCTTCCATGATTATATAGATTGAGATGGTAGGACATGTCATTTTCTTCTTACACATTTACCATCATTTTTAGTTTACACCTAGGCATTACTCAAGTTGTCACTAGGTTGTCACCAGGTTGGACCATATGGTCATCTATAATGATTGGTCCATATTAATACTTAGACTCAAACCTAAGAGGCTATGTAGGATAGAGGACAAGTTTTGGTTTTGAACCTTCGAGCACTTATCAAATCCAGTTTAGATTATTTAGATTCAGTACATGGGGCATCTATTATAGGTATTCCTTCTTTTTCCAGGAACTATTCATATTTAGTATAGGGGGCATCTATTATATGGATTCTTTCATTCTTCAGGCACTATTTAGATTTAGTACAGGGGGTATCTATTATAAGGATTCCTTCTTTTTCCAAGCACTATTTAGAATAAGTACAAGGGGCATCTATTATAGGGATTCCTTATTTCTCTAGGCACTATTTAGATTTAGTATAGGGGCCATCTATTACAAGGATTATTTATTTTTTTGAGCACTATTTAAATTCTTCATCCACTTCCCTGACCAAAAAGTTGGACTTTTTTTAGCACACTTATCTTCACATAGGTAAGTTCATGTATGCATCTTCTTTCTTTCTTTTACTCTAATACTTCATTTCATTGCATCACTAGATTAAAAAGGGGGAAAATGTATAAACCCTAAATTGGTCAAGAAAACACATATATTATGTCTTTTCATAGTCCTTTAACATGAGACTCTAATTACAGAATATGAGCTTTTATTCACATTTAGCTATGTCCTTTTATCTAACTTGTCTTGGTCTTACTACATTCCCTAGACATCATTTTATTTATTGTTGGTCATCCATAGCTTTCTAGACTTAACCCTTTTAGACCTAGGTACATCTTATAGTTCCAGACCCATCTCCTTAGGTGTCATACCCCCTAGACAATAGCACCCAAATAGGACTACAATGATGAAACCTAGGGTGTCCAGTTTCTAATGTTATTGTCCAAGAGCAAGTTTGGTCCCAATGGTCAATTTCTTATATAAGATGAGTCTTACCCCTTTTATTTGCTTCATTATTATGTTTTTTATTGTCAACCAAATTCAAATAAATCTCCCAAATTCAAAATAATGAGTCTCTTATATAAAGAACTACACAAGGCATTTTATATCTAGCACTTACTATTTTGGTACATTAGACATAATAAAATCAATCAATTGTATAGCTCAAATTATCTATATCACATATAGATTTGCATTCTTGATCAAGTAAGGGCCTAGGTAAAATTCATTCTTACATCAATTATGTGCATTGATTATGCACATTCCCTAAAGGAGAACTACATCGGATCTAAGAACCTAGTTTGAGGGTTAATGTAGGTAGCAATCAAAAGAGTAGGGATTATTGATTGTGTGATCATTCTTCCTAAAACCCAAATTTTCTCCTTTTTTATTTGATTATATTTTTTGTTTTCATGTTTGTAGACTATTACAAGTACTAAAGATTAAAATAGACCTACAGTGAGCTCTAGTGACTTTTAGGACCTCAAATTTGGTACACTAGGTCATATTAAGTAGATGAACAGAACCCAAAAAGCTTTTAGCCTCAAGACAATAGTGTTGGGAAAGGAATATAGCACTGGACACTAGGGTGTCCTATTTTTGGTTCTCCTATCCAATTAAGAAACAAAGAATAGAACCAAAATTTAGACACTATCCTAGTCTTACTCCTCAAATTATAAACTCAAAATCTTATATTTTAACACAAATTTAGCTAAGTTAATTCTTTTTTGTCTTATATAATTATCAGATAAAATCTATAATTTTTAATGTTAGAGTAGATTTTTCCTATCATTCCAAATCGTTATTCTTAGGAATTAAAAATTTAATATCCTAATAAAATAAAACATTAACTAATATTTGTTTATAATTAATTGACTTTTTAAAAGTCAATTAGTTAACATAAACTAATAACTAACTAAAGTTAGTTATAACTTATTTTCAACTAAGTTTGAAGGTATTAAAATATATCAAGGACTCATTTTAAGATAGAAGAATAAAATGTATTAAAGACGTAGACATTTTTTGTGGATTCAATCA
This sequence comes from Torreya grandis, assembly GCA_037957365.1. Classification (NCBI taxonomy): domain Eukaryota; kingdom Viridiplantae; phylum Streptophyta; class Pinopsida; order Cupressales; family Taxaceae; genus Torreya; species Torreya grandis. The sequence continues at coordinate 479,588 of JARHVA010005880.1, forward strand.
TTCATCTTTCTTATTTCTATTCAACTTTTTTGAGATAGTACAACTCTTGTAGATAGACCCAATGGTCCTTTATCTGACAGTTGAGTAATTGCTTATGCAACATATGTGTATCCAAATTTTATTATCATTTAATATTTATTATATTAATTTTACTAAGCTTAACATATTTTTATGATTGTTATTTGTAGTCTTATGCACAGATTCTAGGTATTCAACCTAAAAAATGATGAACACTTTACTATTTTTAGACACTTCATTGATCTATTTTGATTGTAAAGTTATCACTCAAATTATTTTAAAAGAAGAATATTAGTTTTCTCAATAAAATTATCTTTTTTTTCTAAGATAAATCTACTTTGAGACTCGCACACTTTATTATAATCTATTTTGATTCTAACTTTAATATAATTTTATCTTTTACAGTTTTCTTTAATCTAGTTTTATTTTTGTTCTTTTATTTCTCTCCTAGATTGTTTTCAGTTTCATTTATATTTTAATGTTCATTAATTATTTATCTTAGTTCTTTTTTTTTCTTTTGATTATATATCAATAGACATTCATTCTAATTATTTCTTTCTTTCTTTTAGTTTTATTTTAGAGTTTAAGTTCTTTAGTGTTCAATCTTATTCTTAATTAGTTTCTAAACCTGTTTAAATTTCCAATCAATAGTCTTTTCTATTTAATTTAGACTTATTATTTGATATATATTTCATAGTTTATTAGATTAATTTATGTTTCTATTTAGTCTTAGATTGTTTATTTAATCTTCTAGTCCCTAACTTTTATTTTATTTTAGGTTTGTCTTTGATTAGACTAGGTTGCTCTAGTTTAGATTTAGTTGCTTTAAAATAGTTTAATTGTCCTCTTCTTAGTTTACTCATTTTTTTGTCTTTAGTTAGTTCTTTTTTTGTTGTGTCTCTCTTTTATTTTTTAAGTACTTGAATATCTTATCTTCTCTCTTTTTTTTAAATTTGTCTCTTCAATTTCCAGTTGTCTATGAAGTTAACTTGGAGAATATTACAACAAAAAGAAAAATATTATTTGAATATATAATATTTACTAAATCAGATTTATATTCTTCAAGAGATTATCTAACTCATATGTTTTATTTATTGGATAGAATAGATTACAGATTCTTATCTTATCTGATTCATGATTTAATAAATTAAATTTTTTATTGTTATAATGAAATATGTTGCATTTGATAACTTATTAATTTTTTGTAGAACTTATAAAAAAAACCCTCACATCTTTAAGATCATAGTTGAACCTTTAAAACCTCATGATTAGAATGGTACAATTCCACCTAGAACTTCACGATAGGTGAAAGAGTTTATTCATTTATGATATAATTTCCACCATTAATAAATTTGGCAACTCCACTAAGGACATTAGTTCAGAAGACTTATTTGTTTTAAGTTTTATTTTTCTCTTACTAATGGTACTTAGAGGTCAAAAACCTCCTATTATTAAACCTATAATAGATATAGAAGATGATCAAGTTGATGTTACTTTCAATCTAATGCATTATTCATTGTATAATCATCTTAAAAGTCTTTATCAGATTATTGAAGTCATAAATCAAGAAGAAGAGATTCCAAAATTTAAAATTGATTGGTACTCAAATCTCATGTCTTAGACTCAATGAGATATTCTGAATTCAAATAGAAGAATTTGAGAATATAGAGCAAGGGTTTTAACTTCTAATCCTAGGCCTATAACTCATTTTCTTTTTTATTCTTTTCCATTTGATGACTTTGTTTTACCTACTGAAAGTATTGTTACAAATTTGCAATTAGATAAATTACACATCAAGTTTAAGGTAATCAATCTATTTAGGTAGAAACTACTAATAATTTTAATGGTAGATCAACTAGTGGGAGAACAACTAGTAGTATAGTGGAGGCTAGAGGATTTGATTCATGGGTTTAAAAATAATAGAAAACAAGATGATTTCACTGAAGGTGAATATGAAGCAAAATCTCAAGAAGAGTGTCAGATAGTTATATCACCATGGATTTATGCTAATCTAATTAATTTTAAGAATCATCCTAATAAGTTACCTTCTCTTAAGGGATTGAATATATGAAATTTTTTAGTGCTACTGGAGAATCTTGGGAAGATAACTTAAAAGCTTTTAGATCGGTTTGTGTTACTCTTGGAATAATTAATGAAAATATTTAATTAAGATTTTTTGCCCAAATATTAGAAGGGAAAGCTTATCATGCATTTGTTAGTCTACTTGCTAAGGTTATTAACACTTGAAGATATGTTGAATATTGACTACAGTTGTCCTTTGGGAAAGCTAAATAAGATTTTGATCTAGTCAATGATCTTGTAATTTTTTCCATTAATCTAGGTGAGACCATTTATCATTTTATTTCTAGGTTCACTAAGCTACATTAAAATATCCCATGTGATCTTAGACCTTCTAAAAAGTTATCTAGACTTCATTTTTGCAATGCTTTACCTTTAAAGTATAAAATGGATTTAGAAGATAAAGACATTACAAAATATAGTGAAACTTTAAGTTTCTATATTGAATATGAAAAAAATCTTAAATATATTTGTTTTAAAGATAGGTCATTCACATGCTTAAATTTAGATAATTCAAAAAATTTAAAGGCCATACAAAGTCTAGGCAATGAGTTGTTTGTTGTTAAAAGATAACTTAATGATAAAACTTCTTCCTCAAATAGAAATAGTAAAGAAGATAAAAATATGGACATTTTATATTACTATAATGTATATGAACTAGATCATGATCTAAAATTATGTGTTGTTCAAAAGTTAAAAAAATAATTTATGGGAAAGATGAAATATCTAAAGATCTAGTGTATAATATAAACACTCTTGATGATCCATCATAAAATGAGAATGTTTATGTTATAAATACTAGGAATAAAGATTATAATTCCCTTTAAAATAATAAAATATAAATTGATAAACATTATTTTGATGATAAAGGGAAAATAGATAAAGAAAAATTAGCTTAGAATAATGCTAATAATTTGAATGATAATACTGCATAAAACATTCCTTTCTCAACTAGATATTAAGAATTTTAAGCAAACTAATGCTAAAACTTATAACATAATTGATGATTTGTCAATAATTAGGGCTAAATTTTATTTACTATAGGCAACTAGTCTTCTAGGTTAGCTAGATAAGATCAATAAGACTGTTAAAAATCCTAGAGCTAATGTAAGCTTGCAAGAAAAAGCAATTATAAACATATATATGCTCAGTATTTTGATCCTCCTAGTGATAATATTCCTCCTTTCTATATTACAATCAAGATTGATAATAAAATTATTTATAAATGTATCTTAGATATAGGTGTCTAAAAGAATATTATGCCTAGATCTATTGTAAATCAATTATGTATACTTATGATTTAGATAGTAGGAAGCTTACTAGTTTTGATTCTCAACAAACTAAGAGTTGTGGTAAGTTTTGTGATATAGTCATCAAAATTTCACTAGATGAATGGATTAGATGCATGACTAATATTCAAGTGTGGAATATTCCTAGTAATTATGCAATTTTTTTAAGAAAGCATTAGTCTAAAGCAACTAGATCTTTTGTTAGGGAAGATATAACATGGGTTCCTGTTAATAATGAAATTGCATTTATTAAAATGAAAGATTTTTCTAGTACACATATTGAGTCACCTTCTTGTTCTAATATTTCTTACATTGAAACTAGAATTGGGACTTATGAATTGTTAAATTTAGATGAACTAAAAAATTAGCATGAAGAAATATTTGAAAAGAATATTTTATGGTCACTTTACTTTGATGGAGCTTGCTCTTAACAAGGTAATGATTCTAGAATTGGTCTAATTTATCGAATAGTTAAAAAAAAATTATGCTTTCAAATTTTATTTTGAAAATACTAATAATACAATAGAATTTTAAGCATTATGTTTAGGATTATAAAAGGCAATATGATTGAATATTAAGCATTTGAAAGTTTTTGGAGATTCAGAGTTAGTTGTTAGACAAGTCTGTAAGATTTATAAGACTATTCAAATTCATCTACACCATTACACACAAAATTTTTGGTCATTACTTGAATATTTTGAGGCATTCAACATTACACATATTCTTAGAGAATTTAACATTAGAGATGATAAGATTGCTTTTTATGCCTCCAATCTAACTCTAAGTAAGATTGAATCTATTACAAACTTTTATTTTTCTAAAGTCTTTCATATTAAGATTCTTGATTTTAATGATAGTTGGCCTATTTTTAGTTGTGATGAACATATAGATTCAAGTATTAAAGGCAATTATTTTAATCACGGTGACTATATACTAAATTGTGGAGATTATTTAAAATTAAGTAATAACAGATTACATGCTAGTTTGATGAGTTTAGAATCTATTTTCACACCTAATGATCAACCTAAAATCTTTAGAATATAAGAATAATCTAGGAGAATCATACATGAGAATATTCCTATCAATTTAGGTATTGAAGAAGATCCAATGTATGTTTATTTAAAAATTCAATTGATTGTTAGTGAGAAGGTTAAATTTATTAAATTATTTAAAGAGTTCATTAACATTTTCACTTGGTCATATAAGGATATTAAAGGGTATGATACTAAAATTATTAGACATGATATACCTATTAAGCCTAGTATCAAACCTGTAGGTAGAAAATATGAAGAATCAACCCTTTATTAGAAGACACCATTAACAAAGAGCTGGATAAGATAATTAATGTTGGTGTCATTTTTCTTGTAATATATTTAGGATAAGTAGCTAATTTAGTTCCAGTTAGAAATAAAAATGGTGACATTAGACTATGTGTTGATTTTAGAGATCTAAATAAAAATAGTGTTAGAGATTATTTTTATCTACCAAGTATAGATCAAATTTTGTAGTAGATTGTAGGATCATAAATGATGTCTTTATTAGATGTATTTTTAGGTTAAAATAATTATTTTGTTAAACCTGAAGATAGACATAAAACTAATTTTACCACTCGTAGAGGTACTTTCACTTATAAGAGAATGCCTTTCAGATTGATGAATGTTAAAACTACTTTTTAGAGAGATATGTATGTTACTTTTGATGATTTGATTGGTATATTTTATTCAAGTTTATTAAGATGATTTCAACATGCATTATAAAGAGAGGAAAAAGCATTTAGACCATCTTTGTGAATTATTCACAAGATGTAGAAAAATTGGCATTTCTTTGAATCCTAAAAAATCAATTTTTGGTATGACTAAGGGTAAGTTGTTAGGACACATTATTTCAAAATATAGTATTTCAATTGACCCTGAATGTGTTAAAGCTATTAAATAACTACCTCCTTCCAAAGATCAATCTAGTTTAAGGTCTTTCTTTAGTTAAATAAACTTTGTTAGAAAATTTATTTTAGATTTTGTTGATAAGTCTAATTCATTACAGTTGTTACTTAATAAAGATAAAATATATAATTGGGATAAGAGTGTTGAATCAAATTTTAATTGTGTTAAATATGTCATTACAAGTGATCTTGTTCTTGTGAAACTTGATTTAAAGAAAGCATTCATTCTTTATGTTAATGCTATAAAAAATATTTTGGAGCTATAATAACTCAAGAATTTGAAAATAATGAGGAAAAACCAATGGATATATGAGCTAAGTGTTAAAAGATGTAGAAACTAGGTACCTGCTTATTGAGAAATTCATTTTCTCCTTAGTTTCATATTTGATTAAATTTTGATATTTATTATTGGGAAATAATTTTTTTGTGTGATTTAATGTATTTTTTTTATCTTATCTTTTAAAACAACCAACCATTCAAGGAAGACTTACCAAGTGGATTTTATGCATTCAAGAGTTTAATCTAAAATTTGAAACTTCTAAAACAATTAAAGGTAATGAATTGGAAAAATAGTTAGCTAAAAAAACTTCTTTTGATATTAATTTTTAGTTCTGTTAGTTGCTAAAAATTTAAATACAAAGCCACATTTAAAGACCATGAAAGTTTTCAATTTTTTAAAAAAAATTAAGTTTGGTCATGAAATAAATGAATGGGACTATTTGTTGGTTGAAGATGATTGGTACCATGACTTAGTTTATTATTTTCAAAATCAAGCCTATTATAATAACTTAGATAATAAATAAAGATGTTATTTAAGACTAAAAGCATTAAATTTTTAATTGTTGGAATTTTTTTGTTATATCATAATAGAGTTGGAGTTTTGTTAAGATGTCTTACTCATGATCATACATAAAAGGTTCTTAGAGGTTGTCATGAAGGAAACTATGGTGAATATTATTCTAAAAGAATAACTACTTATAATATTTTAAGAGTAGGTTATTATTGGTCTACTTTGTTTCAAGATGATTATAAGTTGGTTCATTCTTACATGACTTGTCAATTATTTGTTGGAAGAGATAAATTACCTGTAATGCCTTTAAATCTAATTATTCTTGAAAAAAAATTTACAAAATGGGGCATTAAATTTATTTTAGATATTCATACACCTTCATCTATATATCATAGATATATTTTGACTACCATAAATTATTTCACTAAGTGGCATGAAGCTAAGGCACTTAAGAGTTCAGTCATAGGTGAAGTAATCTCTTTCTTGGAAAATCAAATCTTTTCTATATTTGGAGTTCCTTATGAGATTATTTTAGACAATGAACCTCAGTTTATTTCAAATAAATTTTTATAATTCTTAGAAAAATATTCTATTATTTCTAGTCATTCATCTAAGTATTATCTACAAGGAATCCACAAATAAAAATCTGATTTTTACTATGAAGAAACTTATTTATGATAACAAAAGAAATTGGCATCTCAAATTTTTTTGAAGCTTCATAGGCTGATAGAACTATCATTAAAATAACAACTGATTATTCACCTTTCATGTTAGCATATGGTTTTGAAGGTACTTTGTTAATAAAACTTCATATTTTTTCAGCTAGGACTGCCTTACAATACGTAGTTGAAGATAGAAATTTAAATAAATAAAGATTACATGACTTAGTAGCTCTTAACGAATCTAAAGAAACAAAATTGTAGAAATTAGAAAAAAATTAAAGAATTTTTTTGATAAAAATATTTCTAAAAAAAATTTATGGTGATTAGTCTTATATTGGGGTAAAGCCCATGAAGATCCTAAAAAACATCACAAATTTGATTATTTATGGCTTGGATCTTATAGAATTGCCATCGTTCATATAAATAATGCTTTTCATTTAAAATAACTTGAATTAAATTGGTTGCATTACTCAGTTAATGACCATCACTTGAAATTTTTCCATGATTAGTTATCTTTTAATTTGTTCTCTATTTTATTTTCCATTTTATTTTTGGGTTATTTTGTTTTTGTTTGTTATTCAGTTCTGTGCTTTTTGTTTGTTGTTATTTTTGTTTGTTTTTATTGTTTTTTACTTTGAAATGATCAGTAAATGTTGTAAATAGAGAAATGCTACATTGTGAAGGAAGAATACAAGGAAGATGCAAAATTTGATGTAAGTATCATTCATTCTTAGGAGTTACTCATATTCAGTTTTTGTAATAAATGAAAAATACATGTCAAGTTGTATTTGGTTTTTAAAAGGTTACTTCATTTTAAAATTTTGTGTTTAAAGAATTCATATTTGATTGTGCATCCATCCTAAACTTTCTTATTAAAATATTCTTGTCTTTGTGCCATGCTAGCCAAACAATCCATCCCTTGATAAAAATAATTATTTAAAGGGGTTCATGCTTAGCTACATGAGAAATGATTTTCCTAGATCACACTCTTAGGAGAATTATGTTTTTATTAATAGGTAATTTATTTCTACTCAATTTCATTACACAAAATTGACTATAAATGTTACGAGTCTTATGCCAATTTTCTATATCCCCTAATTTTTTTAATACTTTCTACCATAGAGATGGCCCTGTCATGAAATCTAAAACTATGTTAGGGACCCAGTTGATAAATAATATTTTTACATGCATGTTTTTTTATTATGAAATGATAATAATTGGTTGATTAATTCATATTTATGTTTCTAAGTGGTTTCAAAAAACATGGTGGATTAATGAATAAAATATGCATATATATTTATGAAAATGATCAATTATCTTGTTTTTCAGTCAAAGTAGTTTTGAGAGAGCATTTCAGTTAGTAATAGACTTTATTTTTGATATTTGAGTAGATTATGATGATTTTTTAATTTTCATAGATGATATGATATGATTTCTGATTCATAATAGATAATGGTGTTATATGGATGATTATCACATTTAAAAACACTATATTTTGAAGATCAATACATCTATTATTTGAAGTGATATAATGAAGGTAAAGACCAAATTCATGGCTTAATCTTGTTTTTTACCAGTGGTAATATGGACATTCAAAGCATTGATGTGCTTAGGTTGATTTGGTGATATTGTCAAAAAATGTAGGTCTAAAGTATTGTTCTTTTATTTCATAAATATCTAAGATCATAGTAATTATTCAAGTCTATGATTAAAAACATAGGTTTGAAGGCATAGATGGCATTCTTTTGTGTCTCATTGGGAATAAGATTTATAATAAATGGGTTAGTTTGTTGAACTTAGACTTCTTTCGTGGAATAAATTTTAATGTCATAAGGTGATATTTGAAGTTAAGGTAATCTTTACATATGTTTCTTAAGAATTTTGAGATAATTCAAAGACTTATCATAATATGCATGATATTATTAGAACCCTTCAGGTCATGGTGTTAATACATAAATATTTTCAAAAGTAAAAATGTTCATTATGGAAAATATTTATTTATCTAAGCCTAAAGTGTTTGGTTGACTACAAAGTATATTCATTACTTCCATTGGTATGATGAACTGGTGTTTGGTTGGTACCATGATCCATTATGGCAAGGTGATTTGGTGTCAAAATTTAATAAAAGCATATCTCTGAAGCTTCAAGATTATCATGGTGATTTGGTGGCAATGAGAATTTAATATGATTCACATAAGCCTTGATTTGTGTATTTTAGTTGCAATTTAGTGTGAATGATTAGTAATAACTAAGTTTGTCAATGCTAATAACATATTTGACAAGATCACTAAGGATGTTTTTGGTAAATGTGAACCAATAAGAATTAAACACCTTTCTAAGTTGGTTATGGTAGGGAGGTGGTAGATATAAGTTTTTATTTTCTTATTTTTTGGTTTATTTTTGAAAAGTTTGGATGTGGAAGTGAATCTATGGTTGGATAATTTTTGAGTTGCAGAGAAGATTTCATTGGGAATATTGAGTAGGAATATTTTTTGGTGCATTTATAGGTATGATTCTTATAGTTTTGAGTGAAATTGATAATATATGTGGTGTTTTTTAAAGGAGTTTATAGTCTTTTGAAAGAAATCATTTCCCAGTTGCATGAAATAGAATAAATTTGGTCTGCATGAATTTTTTATATAAGTTTTGAGTGACTTTTAATTTATTTCATGAAGAAGTAAGGGCTATATTATGAGAAAATCTTATAAATTTGACTGCATGTAGACATTTTTAGATTTATTGATAAATTTTTTAAGTATATTTAAGAAATTTGTTATTTGTATGGTTGGAGATGTTATCAATTGTGAATAGATTGTATGTATGATGAAAAGGATGATATTTAAGCTTTTTTTGTTATTATTAACATTTATACAAAGGGATCCTATCTATTCAATGGTTTATTTTGAGAATAGTATTGTCATAAAAGGGTTTTGTTGAAGGTCTTAGTTCATATATATGATATTTTAGGTTTTTTATGTTGAGAGTTTTGTCAAAGATTAAAGTTTTAGAAATGGCTCTGCATGTTTGATTTCTTGATAGATGACCAATGGTTTTCCTATGTATCAATATTTTTGAAAAATAATAGAGCCCAACATGCATGAATATGGACAATAAACTTTTTATTTTTTTATATAGTCTAGTTTGTTGAAGAATAAAGATATTTTTTTCAGTTTGAGGCCTGATTTTTATGAATGAAGTTTGTCAAAATAAAGCAAGTTTTTGGTTTCCATAAAAAATTGTATATGCAATAGTTCTTCAAACTTATGAAGTTGATGGGATTTTTTTAAGGGTATTCTAAAACATTTGTGAAAATCTTGTTTTCAATGATTGATCCATTATTCATATGATGCATGTAATTCATTTTAGTTTTAGATACAGAGTTTATTGCATGGAAAATGATATCAAGGTTTTGATATAAAATATACTATGACATTATACATGTTCATTAAAAAAATTTGTATGTATATTTGAGAATCACAGTGTATGTATATTGTGGAAATTGGGAAATACCAGAACTTTGAAGTTGCAAGAATTGGTTTTAAGCCCAGTTGTTTATGTATGAACTATGGAGTTGGCATGCCATGTTTATCCTTGAATATTCTAAGGATTTTTAATTCATAAGATGTTGGTTATTTTCAAAACTTAAGTTTTAGTTTCTTGGAGGTAATATTTGCTTGTTTATAAATATATACTTTGGTTTTATATAAAAAAGTTTTGAATAACTTAGTTGGCTATTTTATGGGAATATATCAAAGTTGCGATGTGTGTGTGTGTGTGTGTGTGTGTGTGTGTGTGTGTGTGTGTGTGTGTGTGTGTGTGTGTGTGTGTGTGGATTTTTGTACTCTCAAACCCCATTTGATAGTGTCAATAATTGTATTGACTTTAAAAGGATATGAGCTTTTTGTTAAGTTTACATCTTAGAATTTAGGTCATGGGTCTCGATTTAAATTTGAATATTGAAGTTGTAATTCTCTGATGAGATAGTTACTTCTCAGTTGAAATTTACATGAGAGCTATATTGGGTAAATAAGTATGTTTCAAAATTATTTGGTGACTTCATGTTAGAAATATTATGCTGAAAATTTTATATTTTCATTTCTATAATGGTTCAATTTCTAGTTGGTTTAATAAAAATTCATGAAATGCAAGGAATTTGTGAAATAAAATGATGTCAATTTTAAGAAATAAAAGATATTTGGTCTAAGTTGCATTTTCATTGAATATATATCCTAATGTTTTAAGTAAATAATGATAATATTTGAAGATTTATAAATAAAATTGATACAATTAGATGATTTTTCATTTAGTTTTAGTTTCTTGAGAAGTAATAATATTTAATCTTGCTTCTTTTTAGAGCAGTTTGTTGATTCTCAGTATTAAAATTATTATATTCTAAATTGATCATAATGTATGGGTGGGACTATCCTAAGTCATATAGAAGTGATGATGACAAGGGTTGGGGAAATAATTTTGGTAGTGATGTAAATCAACCTAATCCTATAGGAACTTTCCTAGAGGTGGTTTTTGTGCAACATGTTTTGGTCTCAGCTTTAATAGGGGAACTGAGATGTCTATAGACTTTGATCCTTATAATCATAAATTATGCAATGTACTTAATAACTTGCTTTTTAATCTAATTAATATAGGCTATAGAGGAAATAATGGTTTTTATGGCTATAAGTTTGGAGAAAGATCCCACTCATAGAGTAGTTATTCTCATCACTTAGAGAATAACCCACAACATCTTCCCATTCAGTCTCTTGAAAGAGTGTAGCTAATTATTGAACCTAATCCTAATAATTAGGCTACATAGTTTGAAATTGAAATTGTCCATGCTAAGAAATTTGTAAATATGGCCATTCCTTTAGATTAACCTTCTCTTTCCCATAGAGAACCTATTATGAAATGTAAAAAGTTTAGTATCTACCCATAGTGAGCTTGTTTTGGGATCTAAAAGGTTGGATTTGGGAATACATGGACATTATGGTAGCAAAAAGACAATGGATTTTCCACTTCTAACTAAATAGAAGAGAACTACAAAAAAGAGAGTTGAAAATCATTCAGAGCCTAATACACCTATGGAATTTAGAATGTTGAAAAGAATCAAATAGGAATTTGATGATATCATAAGGGACTCCAAGATGAATTTGGTCTAGTTTCTTGATATAGAGATGGAATATAATGTGTACCTTAATACACAAGATAATCCTATGATTGAAGTACTTTTAGACTCAGAGGATTATTGGATGTCCATTAGATGAACTTCATTTTATGATGAACTTTGACATGGTAGAAATTTTTCACTTTTTAGCTGATACTTTAACTGCAAATTTTTGATATTTTGATGATAATATTTTAGAGATGTAATAGACTTGTTTTTGATATAAATATATATGCTTAAGTTTATTTTTGGCATGCATCATGATTTAATATAAATAGAATTTATTGATCTTTGACTTATCTATTTTATGGTTAAAATATGTATTTTATTATATTAATAATTGATGAGGGTCCCCACCCATTAATATTAGTACCCCCAGTCTATATTTTAAATAAATTGATCAATTAACACTTTTATGTCTTAATTAAACCTTTCCTAAACTAATATTTTTTTTATAATTAATTGACTTTTTAAAATTCAATTAGTTAACATAAATTAATAACTAATTAAAGTTAGTTATAACTTATTTGCAACTAAGTTTGAAGGTATTAAAGGAGATAAAGGAGTCATTTGAAGATGAAAGAATAATAGGTATTGAAGACTTAGACATTTTTTTTGAAGTCAATCATCCATATTTATTTTTTCTATTCAACCTCTCTGAGATAATACAACTCTTGTAGATAGACCCAATGGTACTTTATTTGACTATTGAGTAATTGCATATGCAACACATGCATATCCATCTTTTATTATCATTTAATATTGATTATCTAAAGTTTGTTAAGCTTAACATATTTTGATGATTGCTATTTTCAGTCCTATGTGTAGATTCCAAGTATTCAACATGAAAAATGATGAACACTTCCCTATTTTGTGACACTTCATTGATCCATTTTGATTGTAAATTTTTCACTCAAATTATTGTAAAGGAAGAATGTTGGTTTTCTCAATAAAGTTATCTTTTTATTCTAAGACGACTCTTATTTGAGACTCACATGCTTTATTATAATATATTTTGATTCTAACTTTAATATAATTTTATCTTTTAAAGTTTTATTTAATCTAGTTTTATTTATTTTCCTTTGTTTCTCTCTTAGATTTTTTTCAAATTCATTTCTATTTTAATGTTCATTAATTCCTTATCTTAGTTCTTTTTCTTTCTTTTGATTGGATAACAATAGACCTTCCTTATAATTAGTTCTTTATTTTAGTTCTATTTTAGAGTTAAAGTTCTTTAGTGTTTAATCTTAATCTTAATTAGTTTCTAAATCTATTTAAATTCCATTTAATAGTCATTTTTGTTTAATTCAAACTTGTTATTTGATACTTGTTTCATAGTTTATTAGATTAATTTATTATTCTATTGAGTCTTAGATTGTTTATTTAATCTTTTAGTCGTTAGTTTTTATCATATTTTAGGTTTGTCTTTGATTCGACTAGGTTACTCTAGTTTAGATTTAGTTGCTTTAAAATAGTTTAATTATCCTTTTCTTAGTTTATTTGTTTACTTATCTTTAGTTAGTTAGTTAGTTAGTTTGTTGTTGTGTCTCTCTTTTATTTTTTACATGCTTGAATATATTATCTTATCTCTTTTATTAAATCTACCTCTTCAATTTTTTGTTGCCTTTGAAGTTAACTTGAAGAATATTATAGCAAGAATCAAGATATTATTTAAATATACAATATTTATTGAATCAGATTTCTATTCTTCAAGAGATTATCTAACTCATGGGCTTTGTAGAATAGATTACATATTCTTATATTAACTGATTAATGATTTTATAAAGTGGATTTCTAATTGTTATAATGGAATATGATACATTTGATAATTTATTGATTATTTCCTAGAACTTATAAACCCCCCTCACATATTTAAGATCATAGTTGAAATTTTGGAACCCCATGATTAGATTCATATGATTCCACATTGACCTTCATAATAGGTGAAAGGGTTGATTCATTCATGGTATAATTTTCATTATCAATAGAATATGGAAATGGTCCTACAAAATGGTGAGTACATTTGAAGTAAAGAATACTCACAAAATAAATATATTATGATAAAAAGGTGACTCAGTAACCTCAATGTGAATTGAGTGCTACCTACATAGTCTCATTAGGACCTTAAGTCACTATAGTTCTACCTTATAGTAAAGGAAATGAACAAGGGAGGGGGAAGGGTAGGGGGAGGGGCCATGTAGTATGGAGGGGGTCCACTTGATAAGGAGAAATATAAATAGAGGGAGATGGCTACCATGTAGCCACATAGATTAGATCTATTTGGGGGGTAGGGAGGGGCCCCAAATAGATAGGGTCATATGAGTCCCTCACTACCCATTCCTCTACCAATCCCATCTCCCTACTATTCTTTGAATGGGGGTCTTATCATTATAGTATCTATGTAGTCTACTATATATAGGTTAGTTAAGGCCTAGGTATTAGTAAGTTTTCAAATTAGTCAAATGTCAAAGTATGGTAAGGAATGGCAAGGTGATAATGTAGTGAATGGTAAAGATTTTGTCCCTAATTTGACATTAGGTAATTATAAATAAGAAATAATAACATAGGTCAATGATATTAATTTACCCAAAGGTAGTTATAATTAGTATCATGGAGTGGGATATTGATTTTCCTAAAGGTGATTATAATTAGTAACACTTAGACTAAAATGAAACAATAAAATAAGGATGCGATTGCCAATTCATTGTCATAGTGATCCAAAATACTACCTCTATCTAGAATAATTAATCAAATATTAAAACTACATTTTAATCCCTTTGTTGAAGGTGGTTGAAGAACTAATGGAATGAAACCAAGATAAAAGGGCTGGGAGGGAGGGTAAAAATAATTTTGGTCAATAGAGAAGGCATGGTAGAATGGTATATGGTATATTACAAAGAAGATGATAATATGGTACAATGTAAATAAGCCTCATAGATAATATTTTAGGTCACTCAAGAGAAATAATTCTTCAAGTGTATACCTTATGTTTATCAGCTCATCAAGTTCATCCTCATTTTGTGTAGCGATCTTGTATACTCTAGAGCCATAATTTTCAATAATTATATATGGTCTTATTCGATTGGGTTTAAACTTTCCCTTATTCTTATTCTCAATCATGGTATTATTTTTTTTTCTTTGAGAATAATATCACCAAGCTTGAACTCTCTATTTTTGACCCACCAATTATAATAGCTATGAAGTCTATTTTTGTATACTTGAAGTCTATTGACATTAGCCATGCATTTCTTAGTAAGTAACTCTAGATCTTGTAGGTGATCTAATCTATACTCTTCATTAACTAGGACATATTTCAATGACATATGTAGATAAGGTAACTCTACCTCAATGGAAAGAATGGCCTCAGTTCCATAGACTAGGGAATATAGAGTGGCTCTAGTCAGAGTATGGTAATTATAATGGTATTGCCATAAGGCATAGAAGATTTGGAGGTGCCAATCGTAGCTAGAATAATTGAAAATATTTTTAAGGATGTTGATAATGATTTTATTTGATGATTTTTCTTAGCCATTATCTTGTGGGTAATATGCAGTAGAAAAATATTGGGTGATGTTATACTCATCACAAAGTGTTTTGGCATCTATGTTCTTAAATTATCCATCATTATCAGATATAATGTTGGATAATATACCATAACAATAGATGAGCTGATTTAATATGAACTTGGAAATTCGTTTTAAAATCATGTAACTGATGGATATATATTTAACCCACTTAGTGAAATATGTAGTAGCGATAAGAAATTGCTTATGGACATAAAATGAGGTAGATTTAATCATCATAATGAGATCTAGTCCTCATGTGGTAAATGAGCATAGTGTGAGCATCAATTTTAGTGCTTTGGTTATGGCATGAATTAGATGGCATGCCCTTGACATTTGTCACACCTTTTTAACATAAATAGACACATATGCATCCATAGTTGTCTAAATAGTAACCAATATGTAGGAGATTTTTGGCTAGGATAACCCACTAGTGTGGGATCCACATACTCCATGAAATTTTCATAATGTTAATGTTTCTTCTACTAAATTTAAAAAATTAAGTAGAGTTACATAAGATTTATGGTGGTTAAGGGTTGGGAAAAGTAAGGTATAAAGTGGCTTGGTGGGTAAATGCCTTTTGTTATTTACACGATAGGTCTAGTGACATAATATGGTCATGAAGGTAGGTAAATAGGTCTAATTACTATATAAAGATAAGACCAATAATATCATAGATCATTAAAAATTTTAAAGGTTCATGAGAAGGAACTATAAGATTTACAATAAATAATTTATATTCTTTTGCCTTGTTGGTATGGTAGATCAAATAACTAATGGTGTACATATCATATGTTGTCATGTTACCAACCTTAGGTATTTGTTCAAACTATATGTCAGCAATCTAATTTTTAAAAGTGTCCACCATGGCCTTGTATGGCACCATCGTGTCACCTTTGGTCTATAACTTGATTGATGATTAAATGAGAATCACCATAAACCTTAAAATGTCCAGTAAGCTTTCCTTATACTAATAACATGGCTGAATACAAATTGCTTATTTAAGGTCTTCATTAGTATTATAATGGAATGATTTAGGGATAATATCCCCCTATGGCGTAATAAACAATAGGCTTTCCCCTGATCCATTTGATGTTAATGATCCATCAAAATATAGCTTCTAGTGCTACTCCTCAAAATGTGTGTCAATGATGGTCATGATGGACTCATTTTAGAATTGAAAATTTAAGGGCTCAGTATCTATGAGGGGAAATTCACCAAGCTAATCTATAAGTTCTTGTCCCTTTATATCCTTTTGGTTACAATAATTTATCTTTAACTTTATTAAAAGTATGATCCATTTAACCACACAACCTTGTAAATATGTTTTGGATAGTATATATATGAGCAAATCTACTTTGGAAATAAATATGGTCTTGTTGTTAATCATGTAATGATATAGTTTTTGTGGTTCAAAGACCATATCTAAACAAGATTTTTCAATTAGCATATAAGTGTGTTTATATTTGACCAATGTATGGCTTAGATAGTACATGACATGTTCTTTTCCATTATCATCATGTTGAGCTATAATTTCTCTAAGGGATTTGTCTGTGGTAACAAAATAGGTGGATTGAAAAGATATTACTTTAGTTACTAAATGGATTTTTGGCATTTGTCATCCCAATGAAATGTGACACCCTTCTTCAGTGAGTGTGTGAATGCATGGCATTTATTGACTTATTGTGAGATGAATGTATTGATAGATTGAATCTTGCCCTACAAACTATAGAGTTGCTTCAAATTATAAGGTGGTGGCATCTTGGTAATGGCTTGTACTTTGGTAGGATCAAATTTAATACCTCAATGAGAGATGATAAAGCCTAAAATTTTTCATAAAGTGATACCAAAGACACACTTATTGGATTAAGTTTGACCTTATATTCATAAATCCTCTCAAATATTATTCATAATATGGCTAGATGATCAGCATGGGTCTTTGATTTACCCAATATGTCATTGACATAGTCTTCAATAATGTCATGCATCATATCATTAAATATGATAGTCATAACTCTTTGGCATGTGGCCCTATCATTCTTGAGGCCAAATGACATAACCTAATAACAAAACATTCCCCATGGAGTGGTTAACATTATATTATGTTAGTATTTTGGCACGATCTTGATCTAATTGCACCTTAAAAATCCATCTATAAGTGAAAGTATTTCAAACCCCATTATGGAGTCAACTATCATATCAATATTTAGTAGAGGAAAGTTAGCCTTAGGGAAAACCTTATTAATGTCTCTAAAATTAGTACAAATTCTAATTACTTTAGGCTTCTTACTAATAGGCACAACATTTGAGATCCACTCTGAATAGTCAATCAGTCAGATGCATCTTGCTTCTAAGAGTTTTTTCAACTCTTTCTTTACTAATAAAATAATATGAGGATTCATCTTGCATAATTTTTGCTTCATATGTTTGGCATGAGGATGTATACCAAGGTGGTTTGAAACCAAGGTGTGGTCCAAACCTAACATGTCTAAATAGGCCTAAGAAAATATATCAACAAATTACCTTAAAAGGGTTGTAAATATTTTGTGTTCCTCCTCAGTGAGGGATGTGCCTAATTTGATCCATTTTGGGTCATCTAGAGTATTGATGTTGACTTCCATAGTGTCTTCTACTAGGATATTTGACCCATATTCTAGAATGGTTGGTAATGATGTGAGTTAGCCTACAAATGCAAAGTCCTCTAGTTAGATTGGTTCTTTAATCTCACATAAACAAGATGAATCTAAATATCCCAATGGTAGGGATGGCCATGTTAGAAATAATGTTAGAAATTCTTGGGTAATGAGATCAAAGGAATGTTTTTCTACTAAACTAAAATAAAACCAAAAATCAAGTTCATCATTGGTGGTATCTTCAGCTTAATTTGAGGAAAGTTGAACACCCCCATCTAATGGCACTTGAAATAGGTTTTTACCAAAAAATTGACCTTTCTCTTTACTTTTACCATGGTCCAAAATCACCTCAAAGAGGTTTTCACTTTGGGAATTCAATTTTTTATTGTTTTTTTTTTTTGCTAAGGGTGTTCACCTTTTCTCTAAAATAGGCTACAAGACCTAATTTGATAAAGAATACTTATTTTTGGACTCACAATGGAAAATTATCTCTTAGGCCTATAAAATTTCAAAAGGACTCATCATTCTCAAAATCATCTATAGGAACTTTATATTCTTGTTGGTCCCATAATATAAGTTAAGGGTGATAAAGAGGAAGTGGGTTGTGTCAGATAACTAGGGTAATGGCACAAATGGCATGTGGGTCAAATAGGTTGGTATTGGTAAGGTCTTCATACAACTTTTGACCATACTCTACTTCTTGATAGAATCATCATCACTAGATGCTGCCATTGGAACATGAATAAGATATGTGTGATCACCCTGATCTAAAACTTGAAAGATTTGGTTGAAAGATAATTTAAGAAACAAGAACAAAATAATTAAAATAATTTTATCTCTGATAAGAGATGTTTTATTGATCAAATTTGCAGACCCAAACATATGCTTATCTCTGAGAAGAGATGTCTGATTTTCATTTTAGTTTACATCTTCATTTATACATGTTTTTAAGGTGTGGGGAGGATATGGAAGGTCACCAATCTCTATGGAGATGAATTGGTTTGACTTCCATGATTTAAAACAATTTAGAATTCAAGGAATTACTATTTTTAAAAACTTACTATTTTTAGACTGCACCACTAAAATTAAAATTTGGGACACTTTCATTGGGTTTAATGGGGTAAAAATTAATTGATAAGATATCCATGCCATCTCACGATGGCACCCTCATTATTATCTTTCCAATGGTTCAAATGGCGAGTCAATTGGAGCTACGGTGAAAAAGTTATGGCTCCTAGAAGTTCCACCATCAATTAAGGTAGACCCATCACCTGAATTGTCATCTGAATTGTTGTCTGGATCACACCCCCAAGTAGTTTAAATATGAGACCATAAGTTCTTTTATTTTGAATTATAAAAATTATCTCAAGAGTAAACTGTTGATTTCTCCTAAGGCCTCCTCCTTCATAGGCTTGTTTCTCCATGATCCTATTAGGGATGGGATATTAAATTTTTTTGTAGTAATCAACCAAATTGTCATTGTAAAACTAAGATTCATTATTGGCAAGTGGGTCCTCTTTGTGGCTAGTGGATGATGTGAAAATGATAGGAGATGGACTATGAATCTTTCCCTTTATTTTTCATTGACATTTTATGCAAGGTGGCTTAGATTTGGGTATTACATAAGACTTGGGATTATGTGGAAGCTTGGAAATATGGAATGTGTCATGGGTCAAATACTCTCCTAGGCCATTGGCCGAGATGGTAAAAATATTATAAATTTGAGGAGGCAAATGTGAAGATGAATAAAGGCTATCTAGGTTTATACAATCGGCCTAGATAAATTTGACAAGTATTTCTTTGTCTTTGTCCTTTTTGGTAACCATATATAGGCTAAATCAGTAGTTGTAACTTTCATACTCTACCTCCAAATGTTTACAATATTTATAAGGCTATAAATATCCATTGATAACAACCTCCATGTTTGAGTCACATAACTTGAGACACTAGTGTGATGTTTAAGGGATTGCATGAAGTTAATGTATCCAAGTTTTACCTAAGAGAAAATTGTATGATAGGTTGAGGTCTAACAAATGGAAAAGTGTATCATGGGTTAAGGGCCCAATGATAATTAAAAATCTTATGGTACCTTGTGATTCCCATTATTCATTATTATATACCATGATATTATTTTTTTCTAGTTGTAGATAATCTATTATATATCTAAGGTGCTTGTTGATTTAGAGACACAATATTTAGGCCTGATCCATTGTTTATTGGGACATGTTTGACCTTGTGCCACATGATGACAATTTAAATGTATAGAGGATCGATATCGAGAGGACCAAGGGATGACATATCACTTTGGTTAAAAGTTAACTATTTTCATAGGGATAAATGTCCAACTAAAACTTGGAATTTGTTTGGTGTTATGACATTTAGAACTTGGGATTGGACTAGGAGTTCTATTAGGATATTTATATGGATAGTAAACATATGCAACAAATGTAAAATGATATTTGTGGGTGTATTTTGGATTTATTCCATAATGTCATAATTATTTTCTTTAATAATGGTATATGGCTTATTCCTAGCTAGCACAATGGGTTAGATTGGTTTGTTAGTAAGGGTTATGAGCTTGGAATGGTAATCTTTGATTGTCAAGTTATGATTTTAAAATTGAGATTGGATACAAATGTTGTAACTTAAAAAAGATGATGGAGATGGGCTAGATATGATAATTTTTTATTGTTTATGTAATTAGATGTGGTCATGGGGTAATGATGAGCTATCAGTATAAGGTCCCTAAATTATAATCCCTTGTTGTTGCATTTGGTTACAGTCCCAAGTTAAGGAAGGATTTATGGCATAGATGGGTTAATTAGAATTGTTTGGTAATGGTCTTGGTCTATTAGCACTTGGTGTAGGATTAATGGTGATGGTTTAAATGTCACCTCCCATAATATGGCCTATAATTTTAGTGTAGTCATGTGTAATTACATGGTAAGTTTGTTGGTTTTTGGGATCATTTTAGCCTTATTTCATCCTATTTAGTTGAAATTTTTATTTTTTTATTGGTATTACTATTTTTATCATAGATATACTTTTTTTTATAAATTCATTGCTACTATTTTTTATTATTATTATTATTATTATTATTATTATTATTATTATTATTATTATTATTATTATTATTATTATTATTATGCTACAGAAAAGGGTTTTGGTAGATACCTAGGTTCTGATTAGACATAGATTCTTTATTATCCAATGTAATCTTCCCATTTTATAGCATATTTTTAATGAGGTGTTTTATCTACACACAATGTCATAAATTATGTCCATGATAATGATGGTAATCATATAACTCATTCTCTCTATACCAATCCATATACTAATACCCTCAGGATACTACTTTGAAATTGGCCAACTAATCATATTAGCTATGGATAACTTTAAAAACACTACTTCTATAGGCTCACCAAGGTCACTTAAAATTTGAGGAGTGGGTTTTATTCTTGTATTAGGGGTTTTCAAAGATGGAGGTTGTTACATTTTTGGATTTGGTCTAGGTTGTTGTGAAGGTTATACTTGCTAATAGGTTGTTGTTAAGGATTAAGTTACATTTATGGCATGGATTGAGAAGATAGTGTTTGCACTATTTAGACATGGTGTGACTTAATTAATCCATTTCAAAAAACATTATTATTATAATTATATTACTTGGATTTTTCATAGTTACTAACTTGGGCTAGTGCCGATGCTTACACTTGGACTTGGGTATGACTCTTATTTGGGCCTGTTCCTCAGTTTTGGTTTTGGTTTTCATTTGAAGAAGTTAACTTGATAATCCCTTTGTTAATAAGTGAATTTTCCATTAAAAAATATTTTTCAATGATCTCCTTAAATATATGCACACCTTAAATCTCTAGATCATAGGATATCTCATTATATAAATTTTTAGTAAACATAGCAGTCAATTGTTTGTCTAGTAACATGTCACTAAAGTGACTAGCAAGTGATCTCCATCTATATAGATAGATTAAAAATATTTAACCAACATTTTTCTTTCCATAATTTAAATCTATTAATGAAATTTCATGCTCAATGTTATAGGATAAATGCTGCACAAATTTATTTAAAAGGTCTTGAAAATCAGATACTAAATTCTTTGGCAATTTGAGAAACAACTAAAAATCTTGTCCTAATAAAATTTGAGGAAATAAAATGAGGAGGTGAATGTCACTATAATCCATTGGATTTAAATCAACAAATAATTATGTTAAATGGGACTTGGGATCTCCCTTAACCTTGTATTTATCAAATTTTGATGGTTCATACCTTAGAGGAAATGAAATCTACATAGACTCCATGTTGAATGGGTATGAACACACTTCATCTAACTTGAATTTATTAGTCTAATTCTATTTTTTTATTGGTATAAATCATATCCTTCATTTGTTGTATTTCATGGGCCACAAAACTATATGGAACATTTGGCTAGGGTGGTGGCTAGGTGGTCAAAGGTGGATTACCTTGATCAAGGAATAATGGAGGAATAGGTTGTTGTGGAATTTTGGTTTGGTGAATGAATCAACAAGGAATATTCATCCATAGATTAGGATGTGGTTATTGAAATTTCACTCATTGTTATGTTATATTCTGGTTTAGATTCAATATATAGTCTTGGTTTTGAGGGAATTATGGCTATGATGGAATGATATGACTCTGGGTAAATTATTATCCTTGTGGAGGTTGAGTAAGGAATTGTTGTTTACTAGTCAAACCTAATTAAATAAGGGTAACATGTTGTGAACTAAGACCCTATTGTTGGACCTATGGAATATGCTAAGTAAAAGGCAATTGATGCCTAATCGATACTTTTCGGATAGTGGTACCTCTTTATTTCATAAACACCTATTGTAAATTAGATGCTTTTTGGATATTTGGAATTTTTTCTTGACCAATGGAGGCAAATTATTTAATATATAACATTTGTGATTGTAAAGGTATATTATTCTATGACTATTGAGGTATACTTACCACTATATTTTGAGGTGGAACATTTATTTCCCCCTATTAAGGTGGTGTAGTGTTCAGACTCTATTGTGGTGGTATATTAGACTATGTCTTTGTCATGGAATTTTAGTTATCAACTATTGAGGTTGAATAACATTTGTAACTTGTTGAGTCAAAGTACTAATCAACACTTGACTACTTAATACTTATGGTTACATGCTTGATGAAGTAATTAGTTGAGGATTAAAGGTAACTTTTTGGGGATGGGATGTAGTATTTCCTACCCCTTACATTTTTGAACCACTCATGGTATTAACTAAATTCACTTGTTGTTATGGGCAAGCTTTTATGTAGTCAAACCACTTTGGCCTATATTGGAAGACACTTGCATGTTATCCACCTTTTTTGGCACATTATTTTACATAAGAGTCCTAGTCACTTCTTCAATAGATGGGATATTATACATGTCACCAATTTAAGTGATTTTCATAAATGGTTATATACCTATATTATCTTGACCCATCAACTTAATCAATTCTCCTATTAAAGGAGCTAACTCTATGAGTGGAGCATTTGACATGGTCATAGCATTAAAATTACACACTAGATTCAAATAGGTTGATATTCTTGTCACATTTATATAAATTGGTTCTCCATGAGGCCCTTTATTTTTAAAATAATATTTTGGTCTTGATAATAAATCAACACAAGCACTTGAGGATGTCTAGTAGAGGTATGTTCAATGGTTAGGTATAAGGCATGTTTAAAGGCACTATAACTAGACTTGGTAAAATTTAATGGGGGAAGTCTACCATAAACTTAGCCCCTACCTTTATTTATATAAATAAAACCTCATCATTTTTTCAAGAAAGTGACGATCAAAAAAATAAGAATCACGTTAATGGAATAGTAACATATTACAATTATTATTGAGTTTATTATACAACCAATGTTATGTTAGCTAGATACTACAAAGTTTGCTCTTGGTCTTGCTTTGAATATGGAGGCATGTTAACTAAATAATGGGATAATAGATCTTGGCCTTATTACCCATATTGAGTAGTGTATATAATATAAGGATC
This sequence comes from Torreya grandis, assembly GCA_037957365.1. Lineage (NCBI taxonomy): Eukaryota > Viridiplantae > Streptophyta > Pinopsida > Cupressales > Taxaceae > Torreya > Torreya grandis. The sequence goes on from JARHVA010005880.1 coordinate 503,763, forward strand.
TATGTCACAAACTACATCATCACCGTAGGGGTCTTGAATAGAGTCATCATTTGTCACTACATTATCATAACCTAGATTATACATGGATAATATATGATTTTAATGAAACATATAAAAATCAATAATGAAAATTCTATGAAGAAGGTCTATAGTTATAAAAAATATTAAAAAACAAGGTCTATAAGTCAAATGGTCCAAACTTGGTATGAAAAATTTGGTTTAGGATTAGAGTTGTTTTTCCAAAATTGTCAATGATAAACTTGGTCTAAGGTCAAATGTCTCATAAAAATGGTCATGTGAATGAATAAAACTAAATTCCAAACTTAGGTAATAAGTGTTTCAAATAATTCTAATCTCAATGGAAAAGGTTGCTAGGTCTTTGGCTATAAGGAATAAAGCTAGGCTCAAAACAACTATGTCTAAAACAAAAAGGTAAGATGCTAGGAATCTTGGAAATATGACACAAGATATATACTTGAAACACACTAGGTCTAAGATAAATGTAAACTTGATAGGTCTTTTGGAAAAATGACACAAAAGCTAAACTTTGAAACAAAATATAAGGGAAATGCTAGGTCTTTTGGGAACAAGGAACAAAAGCTAGACTTTCTAAAATAAAACTAGGTCTAAAAGGTAAGAGATTTAATCTAACAAATTTAAAACACTTTGAATAAAACTAGGCATTCACATTTTTACACACACTTGATCATTTGGCAAAATATATCAAATTTTAGGCATATGGAAGATATACCACTTCTTAAATCTAGGCATAAAAATAATCTTTAAATCAAGTAAGAAATTAATCTAATTTCCACAACTCAAAAGTGAAAGGTAAATGATCTAAGCCAAAATTACACAAGGCCTAGGTCAAAACCAACCAATGTTTGAATCTAAACTTTTTAAGTCTAATTTCAAACTTGATTTATAAGTCTTGGTTTAAAAATAGACAAACCAAACCAAGATGGGCAGCATAATGATACTAGACATAGACCAAAAAGGTACATGTAGTTTTGAAATTATAATTTGGACACAAGGAAATAAGTCTTTGAAATAATGTGAGTATATTAATGATTCTATCATAATATAAAGGTATGATAAAAAAAAAATTAACTTTAAGGCACAATACTTGGAAGGAAATGGATAGCATAACAATCCCCCTTTCAAACAACTCGCCCACACATATAAAGGGTTAACAAATGACTAAGGCAAAGTGTGTGGTGTTAAATGGATAGCATAAAACCTATTTAAACAAAGGATTGATGTTCAAACATGAATTTTTGTGGACATGGTATGACAAACAAATAGTTTTGACTCAAGACATTGTAAATAAAAAGGAAAACAATAAAAACACTTAAGTGTAATGTCCTAAATCCTAAAAATTGAGAAGGTAACTTTGTACTGTCAAATTCTATCTACATACTTACTATTGAGAGGGAATTAAGTTGTTGATCCAAAAATTAATATGCACATGAAAATTAGTGTTTTTATTCCCCCTCTTCTCTCAACAGTTTCTACAGTGACATGGAACTTCAAGTTACTTGCCATACATTGACAGTATATTCATGGCAAGTGGGGTTGTATAAACTATCAATTTTAATTCATTATAAGTGGCCCAATATGTGTGGTTAGCATTATGTAATAATGCATCATTTGGATCTTAATCAATTGACTTATTTTGAAAATATCTTGTCTTTTTCACAACAACTACATCCATCAATTGCTCAGTGTAGTGTAATATATGACTTAAACATATGTTCTAAGGCAATCTCTTACTAACAAAGCTTGATTAACTACTCAAACAAGCATCCCATTAAGTATAGCTCAATTTTTATACCCCTACCATGTATTGGGGTTGAATTGATTCTAGGAGATGAATTCTTGGGTCAACACTTTCATAGAGAACCCATGGGGAGGTGATGAAATCCCACCCACGAGCCAAATTGCATGAAATAAATAAAGTGGAAGGACTTTAGGGTTATTTTGGGGCACCCAAATCACTCAAATTTTGGGGGGGGGGCCTTAGAAACTTTCCTTTCATAATTTTGGAAAAAACAACAAATTCAATAAGTGAGCATTTTTTATCACCCAAGTTCCTTAAATGGGATAGGGGGAGAACATACATGTGATAATTGGCTTACGAAACTAAAAATCAAAAACATGCACAAAAATGAAAACTCTTATGAGTATTTAAATAAGGTTTGATTTCATTTTTATACCACCAAACCAAATATGCCATGAATTTTATCCCCTTGGTGTTATCTGAAAACTTTAAACAAAATGAAAATAACTCAAGTAGAATATTTCAAAACACCAAATTTAAGTGTGAGTTTTTTAAACTTAGATTGTTTGAAAATGTCTTTTATTGGCCTTTAGGTCCTATAAAAGATTTTAGGATATCCTTATTCTTAGAAAAAAAATTGGGCAAATGGATTTTTCAAATTAGCTCTTGGGTTTCAAAAAAATTACATAGTGTAAAACTATAGAAACACAGAGTAATACGATGTTTTTTCCTACAAAACCATAACTATTAGCACAAAACTGCAACTATATACAAAATAGAGTATTATCACAAAATCAAAACTCTTAAATAAATACCAAAGAATCTAAGACAATACCACCACTTTTAAGGCAAAACCACAATTTACCTTATAACATAAAATAGTTAGTCCAAAAACCATGATCATTAAGGCAATATCATGACTGTTTGTGCAATATTGTAATAGTTAAGGCAATATTGTGACTAAAAAGTAGTGATATTATTAAATATAATAATTCTCCCTATAACACAAAATATTTAATAGTAAACTATGATGGTTAAGGCAATATCACAATAGTTAATGCAATACTATAATACTTAAGCTAATACCACAACTAAAAAGTCATGATATAGTGAAATATCACAATCCTTCCTACAACAAAAAATAGTTAGTATAAAATTGTGATAGTTTAAATAAATATCACAATAGTTAGTGAAATATCACAACTATAAAGTTGAGATATTGTGTAAAATCATGATTCTAGAAATCAAAAATGTGACTATATAGAGAAAACTTACAATTTCCTGTAGAATGTTTGTGAGCCTTAAATTTCCACTTTTTTGACCAACAGGTTTGGAATTTGACATAAAATTTTTTCGGAGGATGTCATAAAATGCCTTAGGAATAATTTTTTGGGTTGTGGGTCCCAATAGTCATGCCATCATGTGAACATATAAATCCAATAGAGGAGAGGTTACTATAGTCTTAGTCTAATAAAACAAAATCAAAATAATAAACTAAACATTAACACTTCTAGCCTAGACACTAGGGGGAGCATAGTTAACAAGAATAAAAATGAAAAAAAAACTATAACACAAAATAAATCATTATTTTACCTTCCTTGGAGCTCCAAATGGCTTTTTGAAGTGGCTTGCTTGATCTTGTGCATCAAGAAGTCTTTATCAATGAAGCTCCATTTGCTCCTTCTCTCCTTGGCACCTTGGATTAGCTAGTTGGCTTATTAATTTGGAATGGTAACACTACTTGAAAGGTTTATTTTCATCCAAATGAGTATTATAACTTTACACCAAGATAGTTTTTTGATCAATAGGTAAGGCATTATATTTATATCCTCCAAAGTTAACTCTCACCCAAGGTGAGTTAAGGTTGAATTTAAACATGGAATGAGTTCAAACTAACCCTAGATGAGTTGAGGCTAAAAAAAACTGAGTTAAAACTTGTTATGTAATAATGATTTTAAATTACTAGGCATGGCTCTTAGATTAGATATTTTAAGATATTTTGGAAGCGCTTGACAACTCATAAAGGCAATGATGAAAAGACTTGATATTTTGATCTTTACAATTTCCATTTTTAGATATTCATTAATTTCACATGTATAATTTATCTAATAATTTAATCTAGTTTAGTTAGTTGATTCATTTTTATTATCATTTTATCTCTTTTAAGATTTACTCAAGTGCCCTACTTAATGGGTCCATAGGCCAAACTGCTAGTTGTTAGGTTGTAAGGTGATTGGGGATGAATCAATGGGTGGTTATTATTGTGTATGGTATAATACCCAAAATAGGGATGCCTAAACATGATTATGAACATTGATGAGTGATACACTACCAAAATTGATATGTTTATGATTCATAGGCTTAATTTGCAATGTTTGGTAGAAATCAGTCTAAAATCTAGTCAGAAGCTAATTGTGGACATAATTGGGTGTATAAACATACAAGGAGTGGCCATAAGTATACTATTTCATATTGAATGCTAATTTTTGTGTCTACAGTCACACTCTAAAATATAATTATGTGGAATAATTACATTGATTTATTAAGCCAGATGCTAAATATGTAACAATTAAATGAAAGTAAGGGATAACACTTGATGTATTCTAGATATTGAATCTCATTATAAATTAACATAATGTTATGTAAAATATGATTCAAATGGGAACTAGGGTACCAAGTTAATGATTTACTTACTACCTATCAAGTTTTCCACTATTCACTCAAAAGTACACACATGTATACAAAATAATAATGGAAATCAAAATCATTTATTTAATAATGTTCAACTATGTTGCAAATATTTACACACGTATAAAAACTCTCCCTTCCCATTATGATAATAAAGAATACTATTTGTAGTCTAATATCTATGTTACATTAGCATACATATAGTTACCAAGATATTAGTTATGCTCTAATACTATTTGATTTTTAATAATCTATTTTTCTCTCTTAATTCTAATATCCTCTAGAGTTATAATTTTTCTTGTTAATTTATTTCAAATAATGATCAATATTTATGTTACCCCACTCTCTTCTAAATCCCCTTTGAATATTGATAGCATGCAAGTAACATCATGTCAACCCTTTAAATATCCTTCAATATTGACCATTAGTCCACATGTCAATTTTTTCCATATGGGTAGTTTATTTGGTTATTTTATTAATGTAGATTAAATCACCAACTATTATAAATTAGTAGTTATACAACTTCCAACTACATGAAATAATAGTTTCAAAATCTCTAAATGCATTAAGTGGTGGTTTTGTCATGATCCCAATAAAATTTCATTTTGACCAATGTGAGATTACTGAAACAATCCTTCCTTCGATTCCTTTCCCTTTGTGATTCTTAATGAATGATTTGATTTCACTTTATATTTATATTCCTCTACATGTGTAACATTTTCATAAAATATGATAAGGCACAAAACAAAAAAAAATGTGAAACATTTAACATAACAACCTGAACCCATATTTTTTGATGATGTAAGTTTTTTTTTTGAGCTTAGATTATCCTACATTAGACATCCATGGTAAATGAAATTATTCATGAGTTCCTACTCATGAGACTTATGTGATCTCATTGGTTTTTCCTTGTTTTTAAACTTATTATGCACTCATAAAAGTTGCAATCTCTAATTATTATGTCTTTATATTTCACTAAGTAATTTATGTACTCTTTGCCTCTTATTTTCATATTTATCCATGTGTCCAATACAAATTCAACGTCATATTTTATATTTTAAGGAAACAACTATTTCTTATTTATACATGAAGAATCTAAACTTGATACTTATCCATTATTGTTCCTCTCAAAAAAAGGTTATATATAATTTACATTAAATATAGGTTTAATATCCATTCCATATAGTATCTCTATATATTTTCATTAATTTATAATAATCTCAAACTATGTAAGGCCCAATCTTCTGCAACTTTATCTTGTTATATCTTCCCTTGGGAAACCTCTACTTATGCAAATGCACCAAAACCATGTCATCAACTTGTAAATTATGTTATCTCATTAGCTAATTAGAATTTTTATTGTACTTCATGTTATTATATTATAATATTTTATTCACCTCTCTATACACATCATGCATACTCACTATAAAATATTCCACATAGGTACATTTTTTTCCTCATATGCACTAGGATTATTAACTTGCATAATCTTCTTGGAATGGAACCATACATAATATAGAATAGACTTATTATTTTAGATTTTTTTCACATAATTATTATATGTAAACACATCTTGTGCCAATGTTATATATCATTATTTGATATTGTCTCCAATAAAATATATCATAAAATTACCATTACCACAGTTCACTACCTCTATTTTCCCATCCATTTGAAGATGATATGTTAAATTTAAGTCTAGTATTTTTCTTAGTTTCCTCCACAATGTCCACCTTAACTTTATAAAAAAAATAGTATCTCTATCAGATACAATGTTCTTTGTCAACCCATGTAGTATTGTTATTTATTTAAAAAATAAAATTTTAATATTTTTGACATCATGTGTCTTCTTGCATGTTATTAATTGTGCTATATTTGAGAATCTACCCAATAAAATAAAAATGAAATTACCTCATTAAATTCTTAGAATCCCAAGAATGAAATCCATGCTCAACTCTTCCTATGGCCTCCCCAAAATTTTAAAAAATATTACAAATTTGAATTTTGATTTTTTCCCCTTATCGTGTTTGAAAACTCTACATCCTTAATCAAATTTATATACATTGTGCTAATATTCAATAAATAATAACTCTCATTTAGTTACACCAATGTTTTATCAATACCAATTAACTATCTTTGTATTCACTATACTTATCCTTTAACAAATTATCAATCATTGATCCTTGAGGTATGCATAACATTTTCCATTCAACAAAAATCTATATTTACAAAAATACTTCATCCATGTAGTTATATCAATCCTTATTGGATTAATGCATGATACCCTTGTATCTAAAAAATACAAATCCCCTTCATATAACTCCTTCATTGGGTCAAACCTACCAACTTATACTCTCATATCATTTACTATGATAACTATTCTACTCAAAACATCCACAAACTTGATATATTAAACACTTATATGCTTCAAAAAAGTGAATAACTTTGAAGGAATCAAAGACATTTAATGTCTTTATGATTCACTTTACCTTAGTTTTTTATGAACTTCAATTATTTATGTTATATTTACAAAAACAATCCTTGGTCAACAAATAATGCCTTCACTTATTTAAATATTTTACCATAACATAATATTATCGATCATAAATTTAATACATCCTCTTATCTTCATTCAAATTCTAACTAAAGTAATCAAAATAATTTCTTTGTTAACTCAATACTACTCTTATGTTCATCCCACAAGAATTACAATCAACTAAAAACACTTTTTTTAAATATAGAAACACCAACAATGGTTTTTTCATCACTCTTTTCTTCCGATATTAAAACTAATACTCTACCAAAATATTCCATTCATATTCTTTTTTTCACATCTCTTTGTTTATATAATAGGTGCATATAGGCCACTAAAGTTTCTATTAAATTTATATTATAAATTTACTAACACATGAAAAATTATATCCTCAAATATAATTCTATGTGATGGCCATTCAACTATAGCTCTTACATTTCCAAAATACATCATATCCCCCTTCGTAAAGTTGTTCTTGTTCAATTCGACTAGAAAATTTTCCTCAAACTTTTACAACACAAACATCAAATGCAACAAATGATTTTATTATTAATGATTATAAATAAAAATTTAATCAACATAAATTATCACTTCATTAATGAGTCTCTTAAACTAATAGATGCATTTGATAACTAGATTGGTATAAGAATACACTCACATAACCCATCATTTGTATTGAATGTGGTTTTACATTCATCACTCTATTTAATTATAATTTGGAAATACCCACTCTTAAAATCTATATTTTTGAATTAAGCTCACTCAAATACACTATCAATTTATCCATTCTTGGAAATGTAAATATATACCTCATAATCACATTGATTATTTCTCTACAATCCATACACATCCTCCACTCTTCACCTTTATTAGGTGACAATACTCCTAAGATTTATATTATTAAACCATTATAAAAAAACTCAATCACATTTATTTACACTTATTCATTTTACATAGGTGTTAGCCTATATATAATACCTTTCTTATAAAATTAGATATGGGCACTAGATCTATATGATGACTAACACTTATAATATGCAATATTACATCTAAACAATCCTTTGAAACTATATTAACAAACTCTTATAATAAATTTTAAACTTAAAAACTAAAATCAATCATCTTGTTTGTGATCACAACTTGCATTTGTCTAGGTATGAAATCATGACATTGCTTCTCCTTATTTAATTCCTTTGATAATTGCTTACCAGAAACTAAAGTTTTTTTAGGATTATTGTTTACCTCTTCTCATAAATTGTATTCAATTTTATAGATTAAAACTATAAATATTAGAATGTTAAAGATATTAAATATTAAATTATTATAATTTTGAAAAATTGTTAAATATAAGAAGTTTATATTTTATAAAATAATAAGAATAAATATACTTAGTTTGCACACTCATTTTTGTTGATTATTTAGACTATTTATGATTGTAAATCATAATAAGAAATGGAATATATGCTCAAGATCATAATAATTAATAAAAATATAATCTAGATAGGTATGTTGTAAGTGGATGGTGGTGTAGTGACTTCTATACACTCATATAATGATATTCTAACCTTCACTTACTTGACTTATCAAGGTCTATCTAGGACAACCAATGAATGGATAGTGGGATTAATGGTCTAGGGAATTGGTCATCTCAATTGATGTGGTTGATAGATTTGAATGGTAAGTATTGGAAGAGTTGGCTTGTTGGGATAAGTTGTATCAATAGGTTTTGAATTATGGGTACCAAGGGATGTGCATGGTAATACCAAAATATATTATAAACATTATACTAATTTTTTAGAGCAATAAATTGGGAAGAGATGGAATCCTAAGAATAATTGATATGGATAAGGTAATAAAGTTATTGATCAATTCTTAAATAGGGAAATTGGGTAAAGTTGGGTTGTAAAACCCAAATGACTTGGTTGGTTCTATCGAGTTGACTATGACCAGCCAATGTCATCCACAAATTAAATGAGATAAGATGAGGGTAAACTTAAGGATTAAAAAAATGGATGGGGAGGCTGGATGGGGAGGCTCAAAATTTATGTTTGTTAACTTGGTATGCTATGATTAATATGATTCCAAATATATTGGGTTATATGGGGTAAGATTACTTGTCAAATATGTTAAATTAGTTGATTATAAGGTTGTAAGGGGGAGTGGAATATAAAATTTGAAATCTAAATATAAAATTTCTATCACTCTAAAGGGTACTATTTGGCATGAGAGATGGTACTCTAGGGAATATGCTTTCCCTATGGAAATAAGGTCACTCTAGGAGCATAATCAAAGGGTTGAAGTAAATTTTGTTTTGGAATATTGTGTGTGTGTGTGTGTGTGTGTGTGTGTGTGTGTGTGTGTGTGTGTGTGTGTGTGTGTGTGTGTGTGTGTGTGTGTGTGTGTGTGTGTGTGTGTGTGTGTGTGTGTGTGTGTGTGTGTGTGTGTGTGTGTGTGTGTGTGTTGGAAATTTATTTTTTATATATAAATGTTATGAACAAGGTTTGTGCATGTGCTTGTCTTGACAAGGTTTGGTTTGAGTCTATTTTTGTGTTTTCGGTAAGGATTTTGAAAATTAAAAGGAAACTAACCTATTATTTAAATTAAAATAAATAAATGAAATGGAATATATTTTTATTTTTTATGGTTTTATAAATTTTTTGAGAATGCAATGCTACTAAAACTATAAATTAAATGAATAATATAGTTTATTGATTTATGAATGCATAATTTCACATATATGAGTTAAATGAATAATTTTGTATTTATATTTTAAATTAAAATAAAATGGAAATATAATATTTAATAAATATTCAAATATTCTAGTGAAAAGCAATATCTAAATTTTAGATTTGTGTTTATAGTCTAACTTCTACTGTTTAAGGATCTAGTTTATATGCAAGATAGTATGCAAGTTTTTAGGGTTTTTTTATTATTTTATGTGAAAATAAATTGATGTATGGTTGAATGGATTAAAACTTTGATTTATTTTTATTTATTTAAAATAGTGTTCATTATCATGTAAATAAACAAGTTCTAGAATTCCTTTCTTTTTCTGGTTTTCCTAGCTTCTAGTGTATATAAGTTTGTTGATGTTTGTTTGTGAATGTGTGTTGTGTGAAAAATTAAAAAAAAATGTTTTGTTTGGATATAAATAATTATTATATGAATTTTATATATCTATAATGCAAATACTATTTTTGTTTGACGTTTTTAATGTGAAAATGTAACTAAGAAAATGAAAATATGTTTTTCAATGTAAGAGAAAAAGAGAGAAGATGATTTATTTCTTTTGTAATTTCTAAATATTTTTAAAAATAAAATAAATTATAAAAATAATAAAACTAATCTAATGAAAAAATAAATTAAATAAAACAAAAAGTAAATACTCCAACCTAACCAATGTTGATATCAAGTGAAGGTGAAGTAGTTTGTGTCAGCATCAAATCCTCAAGTAGATATCTCCTTGACTCAATGATGACCTTAAAACTCTCTAAAAAGAAGGATGACAACAATGGAAGCATAAAGCCATAATTTTGAATAATAAATTAGTTTTACTTTGGCTAATAGATCATGAATAGTTAAGAACTAGTTGTAGACTCATGAACTCCCTTCTCCTAAATTGTACAAGTGACCAAAATATGACTACAAATTGAGGCAAATTTTCTTCAAAACAATAATTGGCTAGTTATTTATCTATGAAAATTTTCAAGATTAAATCAATAATGTAAAAATTTGTATCTAAAATTATTAGAAAATTTAAATAATTTTAATGAGTAATAAGAGGTTGTGACTTGGAATTAATGGAAGCATGATTGAGAGATTCATAAAGTTAACTTGGAGGTGATTTCCAGGATGACAAAAATAAGATTAAGTGTGAACTAAGAAATCAATAAGGTGAAATCAAGAGAAAAAATATAAAAAAGAAACGTAAATCAGGAAAAATGTGTGAAAAACCAATCCTTATTAATCAAATTTAAAAAAATCATCATGGTGATGAAACCACCACATTATGCAAGCAACAGTTATGAAACTACCACATTATGCAAGCAATTTTCAATACCACTATAGCGGTTTCACCAGGGTAATAATTTTTTTTGAATTTAAAGAGGAAAGGAGTGAAAATAAAAAATCTTAAGTCTAGAAAAGATTTAAAAGGGGTAAAATACTAACAAAATGGAAGGAACCAGGTTTGAACATATTATAATAAATATCATTACATCATTATCATATATTTCATGAAATTTTGCATTATACATAACTTGGGTGTGTACATATTTCCCTCTTAAGGATACACCTCATCATGAGTTATCAATCATGTTTTTTGAGTAGTAGCACACCTAAATAAATATGAGGATTATGAAACTTACCTTTCTTACCTATGCAACATTGTGAAGATAAATAAGACATTCTCGTGGCCTATGCGCAATAAACAATAATCAAGTGTAATTTGACAAAATTTTGAGAAATATGATAATTAATCAAAACATATATATTTTTTACTTATTTTTTATGTGGGGGAGAGGATACTACCTAAACATGTCACATCATGGGATTGAGGTGGGCGTTGATTGGTGTAAACCTACAAAGACTAAAATGGAAAACAACATATTTTTCAATAAAACTATGGAAAATAAATTGATAAAATATTCAATATTTGACCATTTTAGGTTAATTTGGAAGTAATAACATTATAATAAATGATAAATGTAATTTTTGAAAAACAAATACCAAAAATGATTTTTTTTTTTAAATATAATGTATAGTAAAATGAACTACTTATTTGAAAATTGGCCAAACTATAAATCCTTTTTGCATTTGATAATTTTAAATTTTTATATTTGGATCCCCTATGATGGAATTACACAAAAGAGTATTTTAATTAGATTTAATGAAAATAGTATGGTGGGTGTAATAGTATTAATAGGTGTTAGGCAAGTATGGGTGAGTTAAGATAACTTTTGTACCTTATCCTTAGGTTTAAATTTTTGGTGAAAAATATGTTTAAATCCATAAATTTTTTAAAATAGTTAAATGAATGGGTTGGTTTAGTGTTTAAAATAGGAAAATATAAATTTTTATTATTTTGGTGAATTTCACATAACTATTATCCATTAGTTGGGATATTTAGGTGGGTGTCATTAGTTGGCAGAACCATTAGTGTCATGGAAAAATTGGCATTCTTTGCAGACTAGTGATGGGGTAGTCACATAACTATTAGCCATGAAACAACCACCTATATTAACTGTAAATTTCACCATTTATGTATTTTTTGTAATTTTTGGTCAATTTAATAGTTTTAGAGTTTATTTAGGTTTTCATCACTTGTGTTTGTAGGGGGTTTATATTTTTTGGAATAAGGCACAAGATCAAGGGTGGATTATAAGGGTTTTAGGACTACTTACAACTAACAAGTTGGCACATTGGATAAATTAGGGATAATTAGTATAATTTGGGTGGGTATTTGTTTACAATTATTAGGTTCTTATACAACTTGTTCACCTATTGGGACATAAACTAGAACACCTTTTATTTCCTACAAGCCCCAAGATAGTGGACTATCATTCTCACTTATGTCTAAGATATTGGGTTTACCAATTATAGATTGGGTAATGACCTTGAAAGAGGTAAATAATATATTTGAATTATTAATTTTTATGGATTACTTTAAATAAATATATGTGTGTGATGTGGTTGATACATGGGATGAGGTTAATGGTAGTGGAGTTGACAATGATCTAAAACCTCTATAAGGTGACCATAGTGATATTTGACTCCTATATTATTTGATATAATGGGATTAATTACTCTATTTATGGGTGGAATTATATATTTATATTCATATAGGATAGGATCTAGTGATTTACTTTAGCTTAGGAGGTATTATCTCAAACCTATAAAAACTTGTATAAGATTACTAGGTTTGGGTCCCTGGTAATTATCCATCCCACCCTTATCATGTCTTAGATATTTCAATTATTGACACCCTAATAAAAATTGGTAGTGATTATATTATTAGGTTTTATCAATACCTTTATTAATATAGGTATGTTAGGATTCAAGGAGTTACCACAAGAACTAGGTAAATTAACTGACGTTGATATGATGTTCATGCCATATCAAGGGATGGATAGATATTGGGATGGAAAGGTGATAAATATTATGAATAGAGAGTTAAAAATATGTGATGGATAAGTGATTACATGTAGAGGTTGAACATATTTATATAGTTCCCCATTTTTATGAGATGAATTGTGTATCTAATATACATATTCCCCAAGTGGTCCTCAATGGGGAGAGAGATGAGAGAAGCTTATCTTGGGAGATTGGGTTAGTATCCCTAAACACTAAGTAATTCCTTCACCATAATTATTAAATGGAGAAAAATAATAGTGTATTTATAGTGATATAATTTGGTGGGAGGAGGGTTTTTTATGTAGGTTACAACACTACTGGGTGTCTAATAATAGCCACAATGGCCACCACAACAAGCACTATAGCCAATGCCACAAATCAATTTAAAGTAGAAATAGTAACAATTGGTTATAGGGTTAGTAAAATAGGGATATAAAATATATTAACATGAACATATTGATTCTAATCCAATAATTGAAAAATATGAGGATGAGACAAGCTTAGATGAGGATTCAGACTCTAACTGTAGGAGGGAGACCTAGGTAAAACAATATGTTATTTTAATTTAATTTTGTTACTGCATTAATTTATAGTTTTTTTTTAATCTTAAATTAATAGAGATATAATGTATATATGAAATTATTTATGATTAAATAGGTAGACATAGAGTGGAGGACCTTGATTAGAGATACTTTGGTCAATTTAGTCCGTACAGACACTGAACTTAGTAAAGATCGACTCCTAGTTGATGTTCATCTTCCTATAGACATAGACATGTACAATAATGTACTTTTTATTGTGTATCATGGGTCCCAATATTTTATTCATAAAATGGGAGTGATCATTGGTCAATATTATTAGGTAAATATTCTTAGTGACATCATTAGGTTTAGGGGTGGTTAGGGTTTATCTAGACAATAAATAGCCATAGGGAAACCCTCCTAAGAGGGCATGAGTTATAGATGACACATGAGTATAATTCATATCCCACATCAATATTTGCATTAGGTTATTATCATATTATTAATATTAGGATTCTTAGGTGAAAAAAAATTAGATGGGCACAACATCCATAATGACTCTAGGAGTGCACTATGTAGATCCTTCTTTTGGTGTATTTTTTGGATATTTAACATTCTTGACCTCTATTAATGATGTTATAATAAGGCACTATTGTATAAAAAGTATATATATATATATATATATATATATATATATATATATATATATATATATATATACTTTTTATACAATAGTGCCTTATTATAACATCATTAATAGAGGTCAAGAATGTTAAATATCCAAAAAATACAACAAAAGAAGGATCTAGACAATAAATAGCCATAGGGAAACCCTCCTAAGAGGGCATGAGTTATAGATGACACATGAGTATAATTCATATCCCACATCACTCTTTGCATTAGGTTATTATCATAGTATTAATATTAGGATTCTTAGGTGAAAAAAATTTAGATGGGCACAACATCCATAATGACTCTAGGAGTACACTATGTAGATCCTTCTTTTGGTGCATTTTTTGGATATTTAACATTCTTGACCTCTATTAATGATGTTATAATAAGGCACTATTGTATAATAAGTATATATATATATATATATATATATATATATATATATATACTTATTATACAATAGTGCCTTATTATAACATCATTAATAGAGGTCAAGAATGTTAAATATCCAAAAAAATGCACCAAAAGAAGGATCTACATAGTGTACTCCTAGAGTCATTATGGATGTTGTGCCCATCTAAATTTTTTTCACCTAAGAATCCTAATATTAATAATATGATAATAACCTAATGCAAAGAGTGATGTGGGATATGAATTATACTCATGTGTCATCTATAACTCATGCCCTCTTAGGAGGGTTTCCCTATGGCTATTTATTGTCTAGATAAACCCTAACCACCCCTAAACCTAATGATGTCAATAAGAATATTTACCTAATAATATTGACCAATGATCACTCCTATATATATATATATATATATATATATATATATATATATATATATATATATATAATCATTTTAATGATCTAACATATTTTACTATTATTTAATGTTATGTATATTTTTTCAGTTTATGCACCATACATGTCTAAAAATGTGATGAAATACTATGTATATCTAATGATGTTATGTATGAAAATATAATGTGATATATGTTTACAAAACTAAAAATTTAATAATTATTATTTTATAGGTGATGATTGATATATTTATTCTACACAAAAAATGATTTTCAATCTATAGCAAAGGTTGTTTCACTCTAAGTTATGGGTGAAAGGTAGGCCTCTATATTTCATTATTGATAGTGGGAGTCAAAATAATTTAATCTCTAATAATTTTGTGAAAAGCCTAAATTTTTCCATGAAGCCTCACCCAAAGCCATATAGTATTGGATGGTTGAGTCTAGGGAGAAACCTTCGTGTCACCCACCAATGTCTTCCCTCATATGCAATAAAACCTTTCCAAGATGAGGTCTTATGTGATGTGGTCAATCTAGATGTTTTTGATGTACTCTTTGGTCAGCCATTCATGTATGATCGACATGGTATCTATGAATCAATAACTCAAAAGATCACCCTCACTCTTGAAACATGGTGCTACAAGGTACCACCTCCTACATCTATCTCCCTGATTAGTGCCAAAAAAATTGTTCTCGTGGTGGTCAAGCCACAAGAATATAAAAGGGCCAATTTTATAACCCTTAATACATAAACAACATACAAACAAAAGAAAATAGATACCAAGTTGAATAATTTCATGGCCTTCCATCCATATACTAATGGTTAGATAGAAATGGTGAATAATCGGGCCCTGCATAGCTCCACAAAGCACAGTCCATTCCAATTATGCATCAAGAATCAAATAAAAAAACAACTACCACACTTGATGAAAAATATTGATTCAATAGGAACCATTTATTATCAAGGATGGAGGAATGATCTAAGAAACATTTTAGGCAACAATTTAGGTGACGGTTCTATCCCAAATGGTGGTAAAACTTTTGAGAGCCATAACTTTTGCACCATAGCTTCGTTTGACTCCCCATTTGAACCATTGGAAATATAATAATGAGGGGAACACTATGAGATGTCATGATCTATGATTAATGATTTGTGACCCCTAAAAACCAAATGGAAGTGCCCTAAATTTAAATTTTATTTGTGTAGTCTAAAAATATTAAGTTTCTAAAAATAGTAATTCCTCAAATTATATATTGTTGTGAATTGTGGAAGTCAAACCACTTAATCTCCCTCAATATTTGTGACCTTCCACATCCTCCTTATACATTTAAAATTTGTATAAATGAATATGTTTTTCAAAAATTATATTAGAAATCTCTTCTCAAAGATAGACATATGTTTGGATCTGCAAATTTGATCAATAAAACATCTCTTCTTAGAGATAACATTATTACAATTGTGTTGTTCTTGTTTCTTGAATTATCTAAAAATTCACTAATGGTTATTTTATACGTGATGATAGATATATTTATTATACACAATAAATGACTTTCAATCTGTAGCAAGGGGATGAAATGGGAATAGGGTATATGAGATATAGGAAAAATACACGTCAAAATTTCATAAGAAATAAGAGGTTGACCTAATTATTCTAATTAAAGGGGGAGTGATTTTAATTCTTACTAAACTTATAAAAAACTAATTTTATTGGCTTTGTCTAGACTTAAATCAAGAGATGGCCAACCATGATAGAATTGGTAAGAAGGATGAGGTTCTCCTTTTGGAATAGACATCTAGAAAAGATTTTTTGGAGATTGTATTGCTTTTACACAATATTTAAATTTATTTTACTCTTTTATTTTTTAGACACCTTAAAATTAGTCTCATGTGACTAGGAAGATGCATGGGCTCACCTCTAAAGGCTAGAGGTAGGTAATTAAGTTCATCTCCCCACAATTTTAACCCCATGAAACTAGTAATATATTATGGCTTGACACCTAGGATTAGCAAAGTTTGAGAGATGGAAGATTGATTTAATTTTCATAAGTTTGGTTTTTATTAGTGTCTATCATATATTATTTATCCCATGAAACTATTAGGATGTAAGGAATAATCATCAAGGACCAAGATAGGTGTATAAGTTTACATGGTTTCAATAATTCTAAGTTTAAGAGAACTATGAAATGGTATTTTATCATGGAAAATGTTCTAAACTAGGTTGTAAGCTAGAGTTCCTAAGTTCACAAGAAAACATAGATGAATGAGGTTCACAATTATCAGAAGAACTAAGATAAGACAATTATGTTATGTTAATTTTGAGGTAATGTATACAGAGGAAAAGGGTGTTAATAAAAATAAGATAGGATGATATGTTACATTTTAAAATTCCTCATTACATGGACTTGTAATTAAATAATCACTTAAAAAAATAACTAACATGCAAAACAATGCACGAATAATGTAATTTTTATTTATTTATGTAAAGATAAAAATGTGGAATTTAGTATCTATTTGTAAAAATATTTGATATGAAAAGATTTCATAGAATCATCAAACTCCTTGCCCTTTAAGGTACACAATTATAAGGCTCCATTATTAAAATCTTATGTCACCAAATAGGGGCCTAACCAATTAGGCCTAAGATATTAAATTTATTATCATATATTCTATTGTCAAGCCTCATGACAAGGTATCATAATTGAATTAGGCACTCATGGACATTTTTATATTATTTACAATAGCCTTTTTATTGCATGATTATTTTTGCATGTGTTCTCAAATCTAGGTGAATGGCAACAAAAGATTGTAAATATTAAGTGAGAAGTTTTTCAAGGTATTTTATCTCCTTAGGGGAAAAATAAGATCCAGATTCAATATTTTTGTTTTATCCTCAAAGATAATGCTGATATATACATTACAATGGGTCATGGTGTGATATCCTTCCTCAAACACCTACAGGCAAGGGGAAGGCCAATGGTTTAATCATTTAAATTATAATTTTCCCCTTCATGATGAGGAATTGATTGAATTAATTTATGAGGTGAGAATTAAAGTTATTTTTGGGGATTATCTCGATGCCCTATGAAGTCCATCATGATAACATGATGAAATTTAACGATAGAGTTGAGATACTATAAAATAAGGGGTTTATGAGGAATAAAATTTTGAACCCAATATGGGTCAAATGGGAATTTAATGGGTTCATCCTTCTCTATAATACTAATAATCTCAATCATAGACTTACATGATATGGTTGGAATCATCAAAATATTTTATCCACTCACTTTTTTTCATGTCTTAACCCTTTTTTCCTCAAGCTTCTCATTTAGTGAGGTTTTGGGGCTCTCAGAACATAAATTTAAGATAAATGTTATGGTTTCCATGGGTTCTTTGGGAAAATATGGGGGATTCACTAAACCATTAATAGGTAAGTGATAATTGATGTGGAGCCTTGTTATTTTATTAAATTTTCTTGGATGGTGTCAAAAGTCTTTGGATCACCATGAGTGACAAAGACAGTTCCTAGGTGAAGGGACCTAATTTATTGAAACAGGGTAGAAGGGATTGCCTTCATCCTATAGATCTAAGGCCTCCCTAGGATCATGTTCTAATTTATATCCATGTATATCACATAGAACTATATTAACATGGTTTCGGGGATAAAAATCATAGGAAGCATGATGGTCCTAATTGAGGTAGACTTGAGCTTAACATAGCCTCGTAGGGTGATTATTATCATAGAGTATTTAATTTATCCATAGATAAGTTTATGGATAAATGAAAAGGGGGATATACTTACAACAACTCTCTTATTTAAAATTTATCTCTTCACACATTTTTTATAAATCTATACTTGTAAATACAAAATTTGATCTTCCCTCCTAATCATATCAGTGTCTAAGGGAATATTCCTTAGGTCAAAAAATTAGCTAGTTCCTCTAGATTTTTACCCTAGTAGATAAATATCCAATTCAATGTGATTAATTTGATATTGAGATAAAGGCATGAAAATATATAAATGTACCCATACTAAGTAATAAATATATTATGAATAATGGGTAAGATATTTTTAAGAAGGTCCAAAAAAGAAATGTGGGAAAACAAATTTGTAAGATCAATAACTAGACCATAATTTCCTATGGGTCTAGGATTTGTTTGGATATCAATATCTATATTATTTGTGGAAATGGGAGTTATGGGTTGGTAATCCCTTGTTTTATTTATGACATTTACATCTTCATATTTTTTTAATTATACAATTCATATAATTTTAGTTTTCCCTTGAGGTCCTAGTTAAGGATCCATAATGAGGTTACTAGGTGTAGAAGAAGAAACCTTAACATCATGGAAACATGTTGACAAGGTCTAATGATTTGGTTTATCTTGTGTTTATTTTTAGACATTTAAATATTGGTGGTTAGGAAATGGGTTTTGGTATATGTGAAAATTGGTATTTTGGGGCACTCCAAGACCTATTGATGAAGTTTGTGGGTTTGCATTATAATTCCCTAGGAACATGTCCATGAAGGCTTGTTTTTGGTCCTCAAAGAGTCTTTGGACTAAAAAATGGTATCATGACCAATGAATATATGGAAAATACAATACATATTGGGATCTTAATCCCTAATATTTTTGTTTTGGTTATGTTGACCAAACCTCTAATGCTTATTTTTTTGGTAAAAGTTTTGGTTTTGGTTAATGTTTTGAAAATGATTTTAGAAATAGTTTATAAATTGAGTGTTGTTGGGTGGAGGATGGTTTAAATCCACTACATGAAACATGGGTGGAGTTTTATGTTTCATATCACATTTTTTTAGTTATTGATGTTATTTTTGTTCATGGTTGACTTTGATTTTTGTTCACACTATTTGTCCTCTTGGTTTAATTTGTCACACCATCTATAGTGGTGTTATAATTTCTATTCAAAATCATAGGGCCTTGATTTTTGGGGTTATTTTGGTTTACATTATGATAAATATTATTTTTTAATTAAGTTTCATTATTGACTCATTTGACCTTTAATTCTTATGACTGCTATCATTGGCCACTTGATATATTATAAGAACACTTTTAAGCACTTCTTCATATGACCTATAAGGGAAATTTTTATGAGAAAATATATACCATAATTATATATAATCCATGTGTGGGGTGTTATTTGTGGATTATAAGAATTGATACCATCTGGTAGTTAAATGAGAAAAATATTCATTGGATTCTTCATTGATATGCAAGAACTTGCATATGATAATCTTAAGTATTTTTTTTCATGTAAAAGGTCTTAAAAAACTTAATCATGAGATTACATAAGGAATAAATAGAGGCCTCAATGAGGTAGAAATACCAATATAGTATGATTACTTCCAAGGTATTTTGGATTATCTTGGAAACTACCCCATACCAAGGTATAATTTCCCTGATAATGGTCATGTATGCTTTCACATGGGTATTAGGATCTCTCACCCCCTTATATTTTTGGAGTTAATATAAGGGATGTGGTAAGAGGAATCCTCATATGTTTTATTTGAGGGGTTATTTAAAATATTTTTCATTAGTCCCCATGGCACTAAAATATTTCAAAGGCATGTTAGGATAAGCATGATGGAGAAAGGATGGGTAAGGAGTGGGTAATAAATTCTAGAAATAAACTACTTGGGTTGGGAAGATGGGGTATAAATATTAATTTTCCATATAAGTAGACTTGTAAACAACATAGTAGTAAGGTGGTAATGGGTTATAATAAGAAGAAACATTTAGAAATTTTAGTGATGGAGCATAAATTATTAATGAATTTATTGACACATAGTTAAGGGGATAAATTAATGGTGGGGGATTTTTATAGAGGAAGGTATGAGAAATAACCTCATATGGGAACTTGATTAGGGGTTTGATAATATGAAGGAATGTTTCATCCTATAGGGTTGTGAACTCCATAGTTGAGTATATCTATAAGGTTTTGTCTTGGTACATATCTAATGGGAGCTTGGTTAGATAGATAATACAATTGGTGATAAGTTAATGTAGGGATGTGTGTATAAGGGGAAAGATGTTTGGAGTAGAACAGAGATAAAAAACCATAGAGTGTAAGTGGTGGAAATGTGTGTGACTCAAACTATGTTTGTATTTTATATCACTTCTTGTATATATTCAGCTCTTAAAATTATAACAATAGTCTATATAATGTGAAGAGTCTTTCCTTTAGATGTAGTAAAATATTTTATTATGAATTGAAAACACTTTGTAAAAACTCTTTATATAGTGCTTAGTTGTATTGTGAAATGGTTTCGATGTGATAGAGATTAATATAAAGTTTTGAAATGGTTTTCCCTATATATCTTTTATGATTGTTTGTGGGAAATGAATGCTCTATTATATAAATCTATTAGTCATGTAATATATATTTCATGTTATATAAAAAATGAGTCTATATTTTCAATGTATCTATATCTATTTTAGTTAATATATTGATGTGTTCAATCTAAATTGAGGTCTATTGTATTATTTTATCACCTATTATATAAATATCCTTATTTTAGCATGTTTTGATGGGTTTTATAGGAATCTCTATTAACAATGGTGTGGTAGCATAAAAATTATATTTGAAACATGTTGAGATGGTTACCAAGCAAATATATTTTTAAAGATGGATAAATGAAAGAATCCACAACTTTGTAGAAGAAGAAGAAGAAGAAAATAGAAGTGGGAATATTGTGAAAGAAGTTATCTAGAGAATATACATGGAGAAATTAATTAAATATTTTGGTGTGAATTTCTTGGATTATTAGCTACAAAATTGTATAGATTAGAGTATTACTATTTTTAGCTAATAAGGATAAAATTTATAGTTTGTAGGAATAAAAATTAGACGGCCTATTAATTTTACATACTAACTAAACTTATGTGGCATATCATTGGACCAATACTACCATTGATTGTTACATCACAAAATTTAAATTAAAAGTATACCTAGATTTTGAAGTTATGTAGGACTTGTTCATAAGAGGGATCTAAGTAACGTTCTTTCCATGACTACCTATTTTGATCAAGATATTGATTGTTTTAAAGGTCATGATGATTACCCATAATAATATAGAGTAGTTAATTTAGGCATTATGGGGGTGTATGTGATGTAGGATTGAATGATGTAGAGATGAATAGAGGAACTTGAACCTAAACCTAGAATATGGAGGATAAAAAGTAGAGTGAGAAGAAAATTCTTGGATTGGAAAGAGAGTTAAATAATAAAGAAAGTGGAATAAACTTGATAATATAAATTTTAATTTGAATAGGAGTATGAGTAAAGTGGATCATGTAAAAGAGAGGGAAGATCATACAAAGGATACAAAAGTTACAAAAATTGGAGAATTTGAAGAGTATGTAAAGTGAGGAATGGAAGGGCCTGAGAAAGAAGATGATGAAAATTGGTATAGATAGGATATGCAGTGGAGTAAGGAGAAATAGGAAATTAGATTAATAGTAGAGAATTTAAAAGATATATGTAGATAAAAATTACATGTAAGTATATTATTTAGACTAGGGAAGGAATATTCTTTGGAGGAAGTTATGCATAATCATAGAATTATCTCAAAATCAAAGTCACAAATAGAAGAAGTTGAAGACATGGATCATTAATTCTAGAAGTATGCATCCCCTAAACCCATTTTACCATCACATAATAGGAAAAAAGTGTAGAGGATAAAATAGGTAGAAATATGTTTGAATCATTTATAGATAAATTTGGTAAACCTAGCACAAAAAATAAGAAATTGATAGACAATAAGAGGTTAGAATAGGTTAGGTTCTCTTTCAAAAATAATTTTAAGACACCCATAATGATTAGTTCATAGAATCCCATAGTATAAGTTATAAGTGCACCAAGCATTGTATTGATAGAATAATGTTTATTTATTTAACTCCATACAATTGGTCTTTTGAGCATGAAAAATATTTAGTAACTTGTGATATGAAGTGACAGATTAAGGGAGTGACCATTAAATATGCAAAGAAATATAAAGTCATAGGAGTATTAATAGGATGAGCTCTAGAGTTAATATATAAAATTAATGTTAATTATATAAGTCTTCAATGATTTAAGGACCACTTAATTTCAGAATAAAATATGAAGTGCTCAAGTCAGACCATTCAAGACCTTAATGAGATTCAAGAATAATGTGAAGAATTAGTATGGGAATATGATCTCATACTTTTAGATGTAATGAATAATGTTGAATTTATCATGGAATATAAAGATAAGGATAATTGATTTATATAATGGATGAGATCAAGGATTATATTCAACATTTAGTAGTTACAATTTATGACTAAGTTTGATACTTGAGTAGTTGTGCTCCAGGTAGAACAAATTGAGTATTATGGAAATGATCCATTAGATAGCTCTAAAATTGAGATGAAAATAGATGATTTTATTAGGAATATGGATGAGACTCATGATAAAAATAAGCCAAAGTTAGGTATATAGTGTATGTATTATGGTAAGTAAGGACATAATATGAATGATTTTCCTAAAATCAAAACTAAATTATGTGACATATGTAAAGTAGTAGGACATGCAACATCAAAGTGTAATTTAATACAATAGTATATTAAAAAACCATAGAGATTGTACTATATTTTTTGAATAATTGATTAATCATGATGAAAAGAGTTTCTATACTATGAAATAAATAAAAGAAGATATCACCAAAAACATATTCATGGTCAAGACACAATGGATACCTACTATGAAGTAAGAAATTCTAGGCCCAAAGGTTGAAATGGATAGTAAAACACAATGTGTTCCTAAATAGATGCCTTTATCACCATAATATAAAACCTAAGGTCTAAATAGATAGACATTGTCATCTCCATATTAAAATCATCAATCTTCATGGAACACTAAAATTCCTCATCTCCAATAATCAAATTGGGCCCCATTGTTGCCTTAGCATTAGTATGGTAGATATGATACAAAACAATAGTATTTATGGGGATTTGAGAGGAAATAATCATAGGGTTTGTGTTTCAATAAAACATAAGAGGTTGAAGGGGAAGATACCATGGTGGATACTAGGGAGGTCAAAATAATTACAATTGACAATCTTATCAACCAATTTAGTGTTATCTATGCAATAAATATAGCCACTTCACATAAAACTACTTGACTAATCTTCAAAGACAAATATACTACACATATTATAAAGTAACAAGATAACATCATACTAAAGATTGTCTAGTTTTAGAAAATAAGAGGAAATAAAAACTAGTATAAAATGTAATTATGATAAATTTTCACCCTAGGGAGAATGTGTTCATGCAAGAATTCACAAGGAAACAACATGTTTAGAAAGGATTTCTCCATTTATAAATTACACCGATTCAAATAGTTATGAAGGTTTAATAGGATAAGTATCATGATCCTGTAAGATAAAAAGGCTTGATGTATCAAGAAACATAATAAATATAGATCATACAATAATAAAATGTGCCATAAGGTTATGCGATAACTATTGACGAACAAATGTATATGAATTTTATTTTCATGATGCAATAGGAAGGAGTAGTGACTGCATTGATAGATCTATTGAAAATTTTAAGCACTCTACAAAATGAAGATGTTTCATAGAATATTATAAATATTTTGCACAATATATTTGGGTGTGCACAACATAGATAATAACATAAAAATAATGTCTTATGTTATATAAGAAGTAAAAATCCTTGGGATGTTGACTCTTGAATGGACATTGAAATTGTAAGGTATGAGGTACCTAATGTTATAGTTGACTTTGTAAGAACATAAATATGATAATGAAATCTACATGGGAGGCTATTGGTTAACCATAATTAAGATATAAATTTGTTACTCTAAGTCTCATAGATTATGGTAAAATAAAACTAATTGGATGGATTGAATATGTAGAGATTAAGGTTTCTAACTTAAGCCTATAAGGAGATTTCAAGGCAATTTATATGAAAATATATGATACCCATTATCTTGCTTTGAATTATAAGAAATGGGATTATGATGGTAAAATGATTATTAATACAATGAAAAATAAATTATAGATGCATCAAGGAGATAAGGTAATTGTGATACCTTTGAATAAGTCTGAGCATAAGCCATATGTTATCCATAGAGAACTAGAGTCACCTTATGTTTTTGAGAATAACATCTGGTTCACAGTGAACATAGATAATAAATAGAATGATCTAAGAGTTATTGAATACCATTTATTCAATCCTCATCTAGAATGTTAAAGACAGTCACAAGAAATTAAATAGTGAATGTACACATTATTATAATAAAGTTACTACTATATAAATTTAATATTGAAGAATGTAGGTTACCTTATGTATGATCACCAACTAGGCATCAAGTATATTTATTTTATAATATAGGCATGATAGCTATGGATTACATAAAGCCTACTATGTAAGGTACCTTACTTTAGTAAGCAACATATACAGTAAGTGGTGATTCAGATACACATGTTGAATTAGGTCTAGGGAGATCATGAGGTGTATCCCTTATGAATGGTATTTTGCATTGAATAAAAACAATCACAATAATTCAAAACTGATAATCTCAATTAGTTTATTTTTTATTAGAGTATCATGTACCTAATATGGACTAGAGAGTAAGTGCACTCAATTATGCATTGAAGGGAATTGCATTGACTTGGTGGGAAGTTTATTTTAAAACTTAGTTATCATGGGATGAGTTTTTTGAATTATTTTGAGAATAAATTTAGATCCCAATCACTGTTAGGGAAGATTGGTCGATATTTCAAGAATGAAAGTGTTCAAAGTTGTATATACATATGGTCTATGTAAGATGTTGAACCTAAGTATTGAGTGCATGTTTCTAGATACAATTTGACACCACTTCTAGCTTCTTGGTATATGCATCAAGATTTTAGGTGAGAAACTAAGCATTGGGTGAAGATTCAATAAGACTTTATCTAAATGTTTATTTTTAAAGAAGAAAATCATGTAGTACATAGTGTTTTACAAAAATTGAAATTTTTTATATGTCATAGGAAATTAGAATATATGATTATTATGAAAGACTCATCATCACAACAATAAGCATGATTTGAATGCAACTATATAAAAATATAAGGTTATTAAAATAAGGAATAGTTTCTTGTACAACCTTATAACACAAAAATATATGAGTTGATCACGTCCAATAATAGCAATGAGGATCTAGATATGAATGTATTCTTTAAATTAAAATGAGAAATTAAGCTAAAAAAACTAAAATCATAAAATAAATAGAGGAATAAAATATATAAAGATTAAATATTTCAAAACATGAAGGATAGAGAATTATACAAGAATCCCTTCCTAGTGAATCTAATAGGATATATCAAGAGCCATTGAATAACTTTTTTGACAATGTTGGTATATGCCAGATCTTAGAACCTTGGGATATTAATGAAGTCAAAATGAAATTTTATAAGTGTTGTAACTATTGAGTCATTATTAGGATGTTTTCCTCACTAAATTCATAGAGATGAAAGGTATATATCCATCATTAGGGATATTCACATTTAACTAAAAAGCTACACAAGATATATCAACAAGTGCCCATATAGATTTAATCCCAACATGAAGTTAAAGGTGAAGGATGAGATAGACAACATGTAGGAATAATGTATCATTTATCTAGTTGAAAAGGGATATTGGGTTAGTCCCATGCTTTTGTAGCCTAAAAAATTATGTGAGATCAGTGTATGTGTTGATTAATATGTGTCGAATCATGATTTCATTGACTTATTTCATATACCTTTAACTGATGAAGTTTTCAAAAAATTTGTAGGTAATTAAGTATATTACTTTATTAATGTATTTAATGGTTATCATCAAATTCCATCATAAATTAGGACCGTGATTAAACAATATTCATAACTAAATAGGGTTCTTTTACATATAAGGTAATGTCATTTGGTCTAAAAAATGTTCCAATTATATTTTTTATAGTTGTGGTGACTACTTTCAAGGACTTTATTCATGATTTTATAGAAGTTTATTTAGATTATTGGATAGTATTCTCTTTATTTAAATATCACTCGTCCAAACTATGACTAATTTTAGAACACTGCATAGCCCATTAAATTACATTAATTTTTTTAATATGGATGTTTTTCACAACATTTAGGTTTTGTTGGGATATGTAGTCTATAATGAATGAATTTTTGTTAATCAAGATGAAATCATAGTCATTATGGGTATGATACCTCTAAATAGTTCTATGAAAGTGCAAGAATTTTTGGTGTCAAATAGGGTACTAAAAATTTTTTATCAAAGGCTACATAATTATCTCTATGGAATTAGAGAAATTGATTCACAAATATATGAAGTTTTAATAGACACAAGAGTGTCAATTAACATTTTTTATCTAAATCAAAGGTTAGTTATTGCTCCCATATTAGTTTATTTTGAAGAGAGTAATCCATTTCACATTCATGTAAATGCTTAAATAATTATGGTGGGAGATATGTTAGCATAGCCATGAGATGGTGGATTAGACCATCCAATCCATTTCACAAGTAGAAAACTATCAACTACAAAAAAAATATACTACAATAGAATAGGAAGAACTAGCAATGGTTTTCTCACTACATAAGTTTACAAATTATCTTCTTAAAACACCCTTTGATTTATTTACTAATCATCAGGCCTTGCGATATTTAGTTAATAAACCTATGTTAGGTGGAAGGATCTCTATATGGTTAATGTTATTCCATGAATTTTAGTTCTGGATCAATGTTAAAAATAGATAAGAGAATGTGGGACCTAACCACTTAAGTATGATATGAAATGGATAATAATTTAAAGAGTTACAAGATGAACCACCAAACATACATCTCTCTAGAACCTCTGTGATCCCTGAGAACCTAGAAGATATAGCCAGCTTTCTAGAACAGGGAATATTTTTGTGCACTATGTTCAGGAATATAAAAATCAACTCATTACATGAGCTATTCACTATAACATAATGAAAACATTTTGTATAAGATGGGAAAACATGAGGTGTTGCATAAAGTGGATTTAAATCATGTGCGACCTAAAATCCTTGAAGAAGCACATCAAGGAATCATAGGAAGAAATTTTTTAGGTGAATCCACTACAAAGAATATCCTACAAAGTGGTCTATGGTGGCCTAAATTATTCTAAGTTGCACATCAAATACTAAATATTGTGATATTTTATAAATGATGAATGAGACTAACCATAAGGATGAGATGTATTTAAACCTAATGCTATCAAAATAACCTTTTGAAATGTGGGATTTTGTTTTTTGGGGATATAAAATTCCATTTCAAAAGTAAAATCATGCAAGATATATCATCACTACAAGAGATTAATTTAAAAAATGGGTTAAATCGACTATGACACTAAGTTGAAGTGTTAGGGATGAAACCAAATGTTTTTATGAAAACATCATTACAAGGTGTTGATGATCAAGATTTCCCTATTATTAGAATGGGGACCTTCCTTTCTTCAATTTTAAAAAGTGCCCAAGATGCTAAGCATATTAAATCATTTTACTACATGGATAATTGATTTAATTTACCAATACTTGTGTTTCTATATTTTTTGGTTAATCATTCATTTTGTAATAAAGATTGAATCTTAGAAATATTCAAATTATTGCAAGTCTTCTTCAAGTTTTATTCAGCAATGAATTATTATCCATGGATGGTTCAATGATATGCAGATAGGCTTTTCCTTTGGAAGTGAGACCTAGCTCTCTAATAGACATAAAAACAACAAGCTTCATTGGGTTTTATTAAATTAAAATTATGTTATGTTTAAGGAATTTAATTGTAAATTTTTGATTTAGACTTGTTTAAATTTGCATAAGATAAGCAATGACATATTAAAGAAGCTAATTAGTTTCTCTCTTAACCTCATAGGAAATCAAATTAAATTTATGATTTATGACACCTTACAGGATGTCAAAGTTTATACTATGGCCTAAAATGATATATTTCCACCTCATCGAGTCTCGTAATACCTTAAATATTAATGGCATGTTGTGCAAGAAACCTAGAGCAAATCCACCATGTTCATGATCTATGTGGCATCATCTATAGGGATCACAAGAAGCTAGCCATTGGAATTCAAATCCTAGGGCTACATGTCAGGGTATTATCCCCCATAAGTGAGCTCATACAATCCAAGCCACCACACATCCCCCACATATCTCACCATAGTATAGAAGCTTGCAAGAGACCACCGTATGTCTCAATGATAACCAACTAGACCTGAGCAACCTTCTAAGGTGATGCATATCCCCTTTGGGTTCATCTAAGGTCACCACATATCTACACCACATTGTATCCATCCAAAAGTCATTAAATATTATGAGGAAGACACATAGTTACACTTGATCCATCCAATCAAGGTTTGATTATATATAGTTTTTCAAGGTGCCTTTTGAGAATGACACTTGGTAGAAGAACAAACAATAACCCACAAGAATGATGTATGTCCCTTTTGGGCCTATGCAATTATGTTACATGTCATTATCATTTTGTTTCTATATAATATGCATGAGATCAACTTTGATATGGATGTATTTATCCACCTTAGCCATTTTATTAGTGCCAAGTTGTCAATAGTTATCCAAAATCCTTCTAAGAGAGACACCTAACAAGGAAAGCTATGATTGCTTATGAGAGTGATGTGTGGCATTCTTGTATATAATTAGAATTCAATGGCACCACCTAAGAACTTGATATGAATTTAAAGATGCCACATGGTGAGATATAGATGATTCTTCATGCAAAGCTACATTTTAAGAGTCTGTGAGGCAATCAAAAGGCATCACATGCCTAGATTTCAAGCCAACTAGGTAGCTTAGTCATATTCAAGCCACACAAGTACTTATCTAGATTTGAGGTGGAATCCATGTGTTGAAAGGTTTTAATATTTCTATTTAAATATAAAATTGATGGAATATCAAAGATAAATTTAAGCTAAATTGAATTTTGGTACAATTAATAACTAAAAGTAATAGTTCAAAGTTGTTTCAAATATATATAAGGTTGACAAGATTACCATTAATTTAACATGAACTAGGATCACCATTAACATTACATTAATTAGAGTGGTCATTAAAAAGGATACACAATCAAGGATATTGTTATTTATATTTTGAATTTATACACATTTACTTTCTCTGCTATCTATGCTCTCACAATTTAACAAAGCTCAAGCATTAGCCAATTTCACTCCCAACTGCAATTTCACTCCCAATTGCCATTATTGGAGCTTAAAAGTTTTACAAGGATATAAAGAGACATTGATTTCTACCTAAAGTATTGAAAAATATGGCACAAGTAGGTCCTTATACTCTAGGTAAGATAAGTTCCTTTAGGAATGATGACTTTTTATTTCAAAATGGTTTTTCATTTATCTTTAAAGATATTTAATTTATTCTTGAGGCCATAGCATCTGGTGACTTGCATGATAGATCATATATTTTAATTTATAAGTGTCTAGGGTTATTGATGAAAATTAAACCATGCCTCATGAAATCTAACTAGCTTTTTATATCCTTGACATTAACATAGTTAGTCTCCATAAAGCTGAAGCTAAGCTAGAAGTCTTGCCATGCACTAACCTAGTTTACAAAAAGAATAGGGACATCAAAGTACAAATATGGGTTGATTAAATATATGTCTCAATGGATACCTATTTATTTCATATTATTATCAAGCTTAAAAGAATACTATAACCTTCTCTCACTACATATAGAATATAACTAGGTTATTATCAATATTTGGTATGAAGTGCACTTCTCAGAGAATTTCTTGGCTTTATTTGTTACTGATCCAATGGGAACTATTTTCATGGATGATTAAGAAAACTTACCCATCTAATAATTTAGGCAAAGATTAAAAATTATCCTAGCCCTCCTAAATAGAATATTTCGTAGTCCACACATTACTTATGTGGACATAAGGACTATTCCAATATTGAAAATAATCCTAGAAGACCAGCAGATTCCCCCACTTGGGGAAATTATCAACAATAACTTGGTGTATACAATACTTGACACTTGTAAGAATGGTTCCCACTTATTTATGATGATCTACTTATTATATGTAATCTATGTAATTTCTCAACTGGGTCAAAGTTTATGGTCTCTTAAGCATCCAAAATTTGTGCCTCAACTCTTTTATCTAATACATATTCATAGATTTAGATGCAATATGAGAGTAATTATAGAATGGTTCTACCCAATGGTCTATCAATTGATCAATGAATTCAAGATACATATAATTTCATCTAAAATCAAGAAAACCTTGAAGGACATGGGTAGCTATTGTTTATACCCAGAATGTATAGTTATTAGAATGGAAGGATTAATGATTACCCCTCTTAGATTACCAAGGTTTGTTCTTATGAAGCTAGCTAAAGAATAAATGGCCTATCAATTTTTGCATGGAGCTTATGGGATCTTCAAATACAAGAATAAAATGGCCCCCCATAATGTTCCTTAAAAATTTGAGAGGACCAAGATTATAAATAGGTATGATATTTTAGTAGCTGTTAGGCATAATGATTCAGACTTATTGTCTAAAGATAACTTCAGACCATGGGATCCCAATAAGTTCATTTCCAAGCATATATTCATATTAAATAAATATGTAACAATAGAATAAAATAATAAATAAGAAATCAATGAGTGGATATATAGATATGCTCTAAATGATGAGATGGTAATCTAGAATTTAACAATGAAGAACATTGAATTGGAGATGAAACTGGATAGGGAGAAGAAAAAGCATGACATTGCTAAGTCTTAACCACCACCATCACATGGGAACATGTTTGATGTTGACTATTAGGAAGGGAAAGATGAATACAATTATCTTCTTATCAAGAATAGGCTAAATAGACCTCTACAACTTAACACTTCAAGCATTTAGGATTTACCTCCAAGATTTGATCAAGGAGGATCTAGCAGTCAACCTAACCCCTCCCAAGGGCCCACAATAATCTCTACATTTACTATTGGAGAAATTATAGAAAAAATAGATCAACCTAACCTTGATACTATTGATCTTAAGGAATTAAAACAATGCATTTATCTCTCCATGGAATAAGTGAAGGCATTGGCCAATAGAAACATTAAGAAAGTCTACAAGAAGAAAAAGGAACCTAAGAACACTATAAGAAGAGCAATAACCCCTCCACCAACTTCTCAAGTGAATGTAGAGCCTCTAATGTAATAAAATATTTTAGGCACCCAAATTGTGCAAGAGAAAGCAATTTCTCCCTCTCTAAGAGTTGATCCATCTACTATTGTTATTACCACTAGAACACCACAGGCTACCTTTAGATCACAAGCTCCTAATGTAAGTACCTCACCACTACATTTTTTCCAATTATAAGTACATCTCAAATTGATGATGATTAGGTATTTAATCCTACCTTTTCTCCACCATTAATGCACATAATGTAAATAGGTATCCCAATTGGGACTGCTCCATTTTTACCTCCATAAGAATCCCATTTATTATTTTTCCCCCATTGGCTTCAATATTATCAATAACTACAACTACCACTTCTCAATCTTTAGTTGATAGTATCTTGGGTCAAGCTAGTGGCTCCTTGGGATTTACCATCCCCCATTTCATTTCTCATGACACTATAAGTATTTCATCTTCATTAGGTACTAGTGCTAGTTAGACTATTAGTTTCACTTCTTCCAAGGTAGAAACAACTAGTGAATCACTTGTTATTGTTTCCCCTACATCAACAAGGACATTAAGGCCCATTTTTAAAAAAATCACTTTCCAAATCCACCTTTACTTGCATCTCCATTCAATGTTGCTATAGATACAAAGGTGAGTGTGCCCCAAAAATTACCTTCATTTATTTTAAATATGGGATTTGTAATAACTCCATTTGGCACACTTGGGAAGATAGACCTATCAAACTTGCCATGCATTCCTACTATAGCTCTAGGCTCTACCCCAACTACACCACCTCTAGTGCCACCTCCATCAAATCTAATGCTTGTTTTTATCTCAAATTTGTTCATAGATATTATATTGGTAGAATATAAAAGAGACCTCAGGTATTCCTCTCTACACCATAGATTTTTATGAAATTTTATGCTACTATAATTACCATGAAAAAAATGGGGAGGAGCAGTTTAAATAACCCTAATCCAGCTTAGTTATAGCTCATGAAAGTAAAGATTCCATCTTCATTTTAACAAAGAAGAGGAAGGTTGGCCCAAGTGAATTACATGAATGTGAAAAGGACCCTATGTCCATGGTCGATGCCAATGTAGAATCCATAGTGGACTTAATGAAAGGTATATAGTAGGAGGTGAAGATATTGAGGGAGAAAACATTGCCTATAATGCCAAAGAATACTACAATCTAAATAATAAATGTAATCATCAATGTCTTTAGTTTATATAAGGGCATGAAGAGAAGGCAAGAGGATGGGACTCTATAGTTTAATGTGGTCATTAAATATGAACAAATACTTGCACTCTATGATGATAAGTTGGTAAACTTGGCAAGATTTTCAAGAAACAAGAATTTCTTGAACCTTAAGACATTACCACTTGAAGACATCATCCTGGAACAAACTATAATGATTAATATATGGAGAATATTAAAAAGGTGGCTAGAATGAGTTAAGGATGTAACTACATCCTTATTAAAAATAGAGTTCAAGATTTCCCTATTGTTAAAGGATGATATGGTCACTAAGGTAACCAAACATGATGGAATATTTATGGATGACTAGGAGTTTAGGGCTCAAATAAAATTATTTGTTGTAAACTTCCAAAAAAATATATATCTAATGCAAAGACTTCCATTGAAGTGATGAACATTATGGCTTTTTCTAACAAAAGGCTAGAAAGAGCTTATGCTATTGAAGAAGTGATATGATCTATACTTGTAGAGCATGATAGTATTATTCAACAAAATCTTGACCTATTTCAGCCTATGATCCTAAATTTCAATCAAATATACTAAGACTACTTAGCATGCTCTAAAGTTTGGATAAGGAGAGAGGTAGAGAAATAAAGGTTATAACAATAAGTTGGTCAACAAGTAGCTATCTAACAACCCCTTCCATAGCACAATTAACACCTTAGCAACCTCCTCCAAGGAAAAAACAAGTGGAATTGTAACAACAAGATCCCCTTTAATGACAATGGCCATAACTAGCTTAGCCAAGGTAACCAGGGCCTTGAGTAATATTCTACTTTGCTTTGTAAATTTAAATTTAGAATATTCCCCTCTAATATGTGACATTTTAGCTATTTTTATTCAAAATCTAAAAGCCACTTGGATATATTTGGGCATATTTTAATGGGCCCACTTGAACTTGCATAGGCATTTTGAGGCTTATATATGGGTATTCCCTCTTATAATAACTTTTTAGGAATATTTTTTATAGAATTAATGCAAAAGAGCTAAGAATTCGGGAGATTGTCTAAATTCTCTGTTGTGTGTTTTATAGTTTCTACTTATCATGCTTTAGAGATTAAATGGTTTATTTCCTACTAACTAATCTATAAATAATATCAATATATGCATCTTTTGGTTTGAGTAGAACACTAGGCTAATGAATCTATTGGTTTATGTTCTCTATTTCATACTATTTTTAGTTTAATGTGCTTATGTAATTTTATGTTAATAAGTAACTTTTGTGCAACATATTCTTTCAGATATATTCATCTCCTTTCCTTTGAATTTGTAACTATGTTCATTTGGATTTGAGTATTACACTAGGTTGGTGAATGGTAGTTTTAGATGTTATTATCATAGAGGTTAGAATAATTGAAACCTCTAACCATATGAAGCAAAATTTCTTTTCTACCCTACCCTACTTACCTTTGTATCTACCCCATGAGTCATTTTATATTTTATCATTCTATAAATGTTCATGTTTTTTTTGTGCTTAGGAAATAATTGGAAAAGTTTAAATTAATTTCACAAATATTAGAAAGAAATAAAGTGTCACTTTTTGTAAAAAAAAATTTCCCTACAGTAGGGTCCACTTTCAAACTTAAAAGTGGTGGCCATATCTTTTTTTTTTTTCTATTTTTAATAGTATTTGTGTAAACAACTCAAGCCTTGAGTCTTTTAGGAATTAAAATTGAGTTTATTACTTTCCTCCCATTCCTTAATGATATATGAAGCACATTAAGTGCATCAATAGGAAGGAAAAATTTGGTGCTAGGAGGGAACCTATGTAATTAATTTCATGTATCTTGGTGAAATTGTAGTGTAATTCATTAAATATATGCATAACTATTTCAAAGTACACAAATATTGTTAAAGAAAACTAAAGATATACATTATTTGTATGAATCTTTTCATTCTTTGAAAGATTCCATCAAAGTTAGTGTTCATTTCATACAAATTTGGAAATATTTAATTCTACTATCTAAATTTATGTAGAACCTTAATGATAGGTGAAAAAACCTGTTATTTAGGCATATTTAAAGTTGTGATCATCTTTGAAAATATTAATCAAAATTTGGTAAATAATCTAGATGTTTTTGAGAATTTGTGCAAATGTCAATTATTGAGACCTTGATTTTACTAATTATAGATATTTAAGATTGTAATTGTTCTAATTCACTTGGGATTGAGTAAACCTTAATGTATATTTTTGCTAAAATATATTTTAAAATGCTCAAATTCTCTCAGATCATAAAATAAGGCATAGAAATGCTTTGGAATGCTAGTCTAACACTGATCTTTGTAGGCTAATGTGTGGAACTAATAGTATATGTGTAGGTATTGAAAAATCTAAGGTTTCAAAGCTTGGATCCTCAAAGATCAAGGTAAATCTATTTGATCTATTTTGTAAAGGATTTTTTGTAAGAAGTTCATTGATATTTGTAATGTTTGACACTTGTGAAGCTAACTTTTAAGTTATTCTACTCTCTAGTTATTAATACTCATTCTACATCCTTGAGTTTCCTAGGATTAGAAATAGATCTCAATATAAAACTAGGTTCCCTTTAACATCTCTATAAATTCAAAAGAAGGCAAGAGTAGACAAAGGTAAATGTAAGAAGACCAGGACCCATCTGAATTCCCCATCTAACTAAAATTTTCCACCACTTTTGCCAATCATGGCATGGTTAGCTGGCTCATCCATAAATATCCTGAGATATATGTATGATCTACCAAGGAACCCAAAAAAATATTGGCCTCTCTTTAACCTCACTAGTATAGTAACCATTGAAGAACATATAAATTCAATAAAGCATCTTTGAGGCTATTTAATGTAATTTATAAGGACATGGCTTGACACCTTTTTCCCTTTACATTCTAAGACATTGATTATGATTGGTTCCTTAACTCTCTAAAATTTTCCATCATGGGATGGGATCAGTTCAATGGTACTTTTATTTCCTAATTTGGTAGGGTAGTAAACTTAGGAGTTTTGTATCAATACTTCACCACCCTCAAAAGGGACATAAAGGAACCAATTATAACATTCAATGCAAAGTTTCAAAAAATTTATAGCTTAACATCCCTATCCTATAGACTGGTAGATAATTTATCTTTAGAAATATACAAAAATTCCTTAGACCTGATGAGAGTTGTCTTCGTAAAAAGAGCCTTGAATAATAACACATTGCCTTTTGCATATTCTAAATCCATCCATATTGATGATCAAATTCACCTATAGGGGCATCCCACCTTTTCTATACCAAATAATGACCCAAAACTACCTCCTCTAAATGTCCTACCCAACATGAATCAAAATTTTGTTGCATTAAACCAAGTGCCAGTAATTAACCATTTTCCATTAATCCATGTTGTACCCAACCAAAAACTAGGATTATTTAACCAAGTGAATTCTAGAACACATATTCAAAATAATATCAGTTAATCATTGGTACTCATAAATAACACCAACATTCAAACTGTGACCCAAAATAATAACTTAAAGCCTCTAAGGAATAATTAGATTTGATACAAAGAACCATTCAAAAACTCATTACTGATTTCTTGGATCTCAAGAAATAAATTGGAAATACTGGTGAGGGTTCTAATAAAAATTACAAATTCCAAAGATATAATAGACCATTTAATAGGTCTAATAATAATAGTGATCCCCCTTGATCAAGTTGCATGAGATCAACATTTGAGAGTTAGCTTTGCCCAACTAGTTTTGAGTGCACAATATCGCTAGACATGGAGAACTATGCTATGTTGAATTATTTCATGTATTTGAAGCCATTTAGATCCAAATGGAGGGGTTAGAGATGAATCCCATTGATCAAAGTAATTATAAATGATATGATAATACCAGTGATGATTTTAAAGCTCTATAAATAGTCTTCATGGATGAGACCTATTGTTTTCCTAGTCAAGATGAAAATGAACCTAAAGATAATGTTGAGGAAGTGCATACTTTCCAACAATACTAGAGTAACAATAATGCTTTGATAAGTAAAGATCAAAACCCACCTCTATCAAATTTCACCCCACCTAATATAATAGATACGCCTCCTGATGGTATGACAAACAATAATCTTTTACCTCCTAAAGGTAAGGAAAGCCAACCAACAATAGAAACTCCCTACACAACATTTAAAGGTGGATATAACATAGTGGAAGAAAAATATTAGGGCAAACATAATATTTTAGGAACTCACTAAAATCATTGAACAAAATGATTTCCTATTGAAATCATTAAATGAAAATCCTATCTCCAACAAAGTTAAATTAGCTCAATAAAATATGGTAATTTATAAGAGTAATCATGAAATTACACCATTTTTATTGACTATAAGGATTTTTGGTAAGAATATTCATAATTACTTTCTATATTTTGTTGTTGTAGCTAAAATTATGCCTTTAGGAATCTATAAAAAAATAGGGTTAAACCCAATGAAATTAGATAAGGTAGTGGTGCAATTGGACAAATCAAGATTGAAATTGGTGGGTGAATTGTTAAATATTCATATGTAAGTTGCTCATGAAATACGAATCCAATAGTTCATCAACATTAAATTCATTGATGTACCTAAGGCTTATAGATTTTTATTGAGTTATAATTGGACTAAATCCCTATATGGATATATGTCCACTAATTATTCTTATATGTGGATAGCTACGTTGGCATGAGATTCGCAATCAAATCAAGATTGATTGGAAACCTAAAATGAAATACACGATCACTGAATATAATTCCAAAAATTAAAAGGTAAATTACCAATCCTATGACTTAGATTTTTACACTTTGGAAACCATTAATGTTGTTGTAGATGACATGGTGAAAGATAAAAACAAAGGTTTTTAGACATTTTAGTTTGATGGTGCACAAACTAAGCAAAGTTTTGGTGTTGGAATTATTATGAAAAATCCCAAAGGAAAATAGTATCTAACATTTTATAGATTATAGTTTTCTTGTACTAATAATCTAGTAGAATATGAAACTCTTATTTTAGGACTTCAATTTACAATCAAACATAAGATAAAATAAATTTTAGTCTATTGTGATTCAAAATTAGTTGTTAATCAAGTCAGGAGTAGATATCAGTGTAAGCATTCTTATTTAATAAAGTATAAATTTAGATCTTGGGATTTGATTGAGTATGTTGACTCATTTAATATTGTTTCCCTACCTAGGGAGCAAAACCAATTGGTAGATGCTCTAGCTTCAACAATAAAAAACCTAGTGCCTTTAGAGACTTTGAACTCGTATGAGTTTGCTATGGAAATTATTTCATGCCCCTCTATTCCAAACAATATCAATCACTTCTAAGTTTTTGATAATGATAAGTAGATAATTGACTTCATGTGTAATTATGGAATATTTTAATCCCAAATTATTGATGAATAGGATGAAAGTTATATAAAAAAAATTAAATGATAAAGAAGATGAAGTAATCCAACTCAAGGAGAACTAAATCCCTAAGGGCGTTATCTCCTTAGAAAGAATGTTTGACCTAGATAAAAAAATAACATGAGCTAAACAACCCAAGGTGAGCATAAAAGATTATAAGCAAGTCATCTTGGAAAATCCTAGGAATGAGCAAAGTGTCAAAATTGGTTTAGTTTACATTGATGAAGTGATAAAGGAATCCACTACCATTTTAACCAATTTCAAAGTTTTCATTACCTAGTCATAAGATGATCTTAAGATACTTGATACTGGTGTGATTACTCACACTATCCCCTTGAAAGAGGCCTATAGACCCTTTAAGTAAAGATAGAGGAAAATGAATCCAATTTTATAACCACTAATTTATAAGGAAGTGAATAAATTTCTAAATTTAAGGATAATCTTTCCAATATGGCACTCGACATGGGCTGTAAATCTTGTGCCAGTCCAAAAGAAGAATGAAAAAAATAGACTCTGTGTCAATTTCAAAAAATTGAATAGATCCTTAGAGAAGAATAATTATCCCTTTCCATCCTTATATGAGGTCATTAAATTGGTGAGTGTGTCTAGAATTATGTCATTCCTTGATGGTTTTTTAGGCTACAACCAATTCCAAGTGAATTAGAATATAGAATAAAAAATTGCCTTCAGCACCAAGTGGGGACCATTTACAAACAAACAAATGCCATTCAGAGTGATTGACATAGGAGAAAATTTATAGTGAGTAATGGACCATGTATTCCAAGGATTAATAAGTAAGTGAATGATTATTTACATGGATTATCTATCATTTTTTTAAAGACATAGGTGATCACATGATGCATTTAGAATAAGTGTTGGAGAAGTGTAGGTGGTATGAAATTTATTTAAACCCCAAGAAAAGTGTCTTCTATGTAATTAAAGACAAACTTATAGGACATGTAATCACCTATGAAATTATGAATATTGAACCTAATAGGATAAATGCAATTTCAAAGGTAGAAATCCCTAACAACAAAAAAGAGTTGAAATCTTTCTTTGGAAAGATTAATTTTGTAAGAAAAATTATCTCTAGTTTTCCAAAGATCATAAGACCAATCACCATGATGATAAATAAAGATGTAAATATAGAATGTATTTTTGAAGAAAATAAGGAATTTCAAGACATTAATGATTCTATTTTTAAAGCTCCTATTCTAATAAGTCCTGATTTTAGAAAAGACTTTTATCTATACTATTTTTCTTCTTATCACACTATTGCCACTATCTTGTTGCATAAAGAGGATGACAAATAACACCATATAACATTCATGAGAACCAACTTGAATAATGTATAACTTAAATATCCTATTCTAGATAATCAAACCATGTTCTGGTGAAGGCCATTAAGAAGTTAAGACACTACATCCATAGGAACAAGATGTATGCCATAGTTTATAACCTAACTGTCAAGTTGATGCTAGGAAAAAATGAACTTGGATAATGAAGAGGGAAGTGGATGACCAAACTCTAAGAA
This sequence comes from Torreya grandis, assembly GCA_037957365.1. NCBI lineage: Eukaryota > Viridiplantae > Streptophyta > Pinopsida > Cupressales > Taxaceae > Torreya > Torreya grandis. The sequence continues at coordinate 544,293 of JARHVA010005880.1, forward strand.
TATGATATAGAAATAATTTTTTATAAGTTAGATTCCAAGGTCTAATCCAACTTATTATAAATACCGATCTATGCATTGATGATTTTTAGGTTGAAGTAGGTCAAGTGTCTAGTGGTGATTGGTACAAGGATATTGTTCACTATTTGTTGCATAGAGTGTATCCCACATACCTTAAAATGGAGTAGAAAAGGGCCCTCAAGCTGAGATCATCTCATTTTATGGTTAAAAGGGGAGTCTTCTATAGGAATAAATATGAGGGGATCTATCTAAGATGTGTTTCTTCAGCTGAAGCCACAAAAATCATGAACAATTCAAATGACAAACTAGGATTTAGTCACCCTTTAGGGCATACCACAACACACAAGATATTGAGAGTAGGATACTATTAGCTAACCATATTCAAAGATTCCCATACTCATGTGTAAATGTTTCATCAATGTCAAGTGTTTGATCGATAAGAGATAAAGGTATCCATGCCTTTGTAACTAGTGATTGAAATGAATCCATTTGCATAATGGGGCCTTGACTTCATAGGAGTTATCAATACTAACTCCTTAGCAGGGCATAAATTTTTACTCACTACCATGTATTACTATATGAGGTGGACTAAATCAATGTCCACCAAGAATAATAGAGTGATTTATATCATAAAATTTCTAGAACAAAATATCATTACTCAGTTTGGGATGCCCCTATATTTGGTATGCGATAATGGACTAATACTTATGTCAGCCAAATTCACCAAGTGGGTATATGATAATAAAATAGTCATCAAGTTTGCTTCAAACTATTACCCTCAAGTTATTGTAATTTCATAATCTACCAACAAAAACTTGATGAGTGCCATCAAGAAATCTATAGAGAAAAAATATAGAGAATAATAGTATGTACTAAAGTATGTTTTGTGGGTAGATAGAATGAGATACAAATAGGCACTCGAGGCATCCCCATTCCTAATGGTCTATGAGAAGTAACCTATTTTTCCTATCACGCTAAATTTACCCACCTATAAGTTTAAGTCTTAATATATGGAAGATGATGAAAGAGTACAATCTTGAATACTAAACATCATCCAAATAAAAGATGCCAAAGATGAAGCAATGAATAATTTCAACAAGCATCCGGATGTTGTAAATAGATGGTTTAATAAAGGATCTAAAGTTAAATTGTTCCACATATCATAAGGGATAATATGACAAGTTCACTCTTCTCTATATTGGGCCATATACAGTGGTAGAAATACTAGGTGAAAATGCATTCAAGCTCAAAAACCTACAAAGGAATGACTTAACATTACCATTAAATGGGAATTACATGAAACTTTATTTCTCTATCTCTATGTTTCTAACTCTAAAAAGATACTAATCTTGTTTAGAGTTGGAGCAGGTAGGAATAGAGTAGTTTGCTTTCCTATTTTTTTTCATGTTGTGTTATTACTCACTTTCCACTTGTTGTTCATTTTCTATTGTGTTTTGTAGTTTAGTATAAGTCATTTAGACAAGATTTCAATGAATCAATCTATGTTATTCTGGTCGTAAAATGGGAAGAAGGGATTTCTAATTTTAAACATTGGTAGTCCAAAGTTTGGAACCCTCTAGCAGTGTTTTAATTTAGAGAAGTTGGGCAGGGTTAATTAGAAGTTAGTTTTATCATGAAAATCCTAAATCATTTTAAGAATGTAATATAGTTCAAATAAATGAATATTTTCTTGAATGAGATTTTTAATTTGTGAGGACCATCATACTTTCACTTAAATTCACCAAGTAAATTACCAGGGTAAAACTTGATATCTAAAAGTGAATTACATCTAGACTATGCCTTGAAAAAACCTTACACCTAGTTAATTCTAGTTCCTAATCATTTTGGTTTATGAATGTGTGTGTGTGTGTGTGTGTGTGTGTGTGTGTGTGTGTGTGTGATACACCATGAAGTGAAATCATAATCTAATTTTAGATTCTATGAATGGTTATTTAGGTAATCTCTATCGAGGTTATGGACACTTAGCTAGAAATAGAGTAAGGCCCAAAGTGGATCCAAAGGTATTTTTATTGGGGTTATGGATGCCTGGCTAGTAGTAGAGCAATGCCCAAGCCATCCTCAACTAGGCAAAGTATAACTATATAAAATATAAATATTGCTTAAGTCATTTCACGTTTGATGTCTTGAAACTTGAAAGTTATCATTTATAAACCTAGTGGTAATGGTTAAGGAACCTCAAAAAACACACATATTATGGTTGTTGACAAGGTTTAAACATTATTTCAAGCATGTGGGATTTCATTAGTTCTAAAAAAATAGTTTTGGTACTAACTAAAGATCATAATGAGATAACTAATTTTTTTATTTATCTTTGAACAAAATATCTAGACTCTAATATTTTGCAACATTTTCCCATACAGGTCACCATTTTTTTGATGATCAACATTCCCCTATTTTTAGAATGGGGGCACTCATTTCTTCAATTTTCAAAAGTGCCCAAGATGATAAACATATTTAATCATTTGACTACATGGAGAATTGATTGAATTTACCAATACTTGTGTTTCTATAATTTTTAGTTAATTATTCATTTTTCAATATGGATTGATACTTAGAAATATTAAAATGATTCTAAGTCTTATTTAATTTTTATTCATGAATGAATTATTAACCATGGATGGTTCAATGATATGCAGACATGCTTTTGTTAAGGAAGTATGACCTAGCTTTCTAATAGACATAAACACAACAAGCTTCATTGGGTTTTACTAAATTAACATTATGTTATGTTTAAGGCATTTTATTTCAATTTTTTACTTTAAACTTGTTTAAATTTGCCTAAGATGGGCAATGACATCTTCAAGAAGATAACTTAGTTTCTCACTTAACTTCATAGGACATCAAATTAAAATTATGGTTAATGACATCTCACAGGACATCAAAGTTTAGACTATGGCCTAAAAGGATAGATGTCCACCTTGTTGAACCGTATAATTACTTAAATATTAATCACATCCCATGTGAAACACCTAGAGAAAATCTATCAAGTTTGTGAGCTGCGTGGCATCATCTAAAGGGCTTTTGAGAAGATAGCTATTGGAATTCAAATCTTGGGGCTATGTTAGCAACCCAGATAACACCCTAATTGAAGGATGATAGATTGGGCTCTAAAAATCCTTCACACATGGACTAATATTGGAATGATCTTAGGTGTGGGACACTTGAACTCAGACCAGACCTCTAGTTTTGATGAGGCTAGCTCCTCTGATGTATCATTTTGCATAATTTACTAAAACCTACTAATTTTTGGGATAAAAAGAGGGAGAAGGAAAATAAAAGGAAAATATATTATATTTTTGATGATATACTTATACGTTTGGTTCATCCACTCTATTTGAGCTCCTAAAACACTGATAAGATAAGAAAATGATTGAATCTAGAACCCCAAATAACTCTTATGCATCATTATTTTATGTAGAGGTTTTATCAATTGATCAAAGCCTAAGGTAAATGATGGAATAGGCCTCATTAAATTCACTAAATAGTTACTTATATCCATTGTTATCTCAACCAAATGACATCAAATACTAAAACATGACTTGTATAAGTTAGTTTACCAGTGACTAGGTGAGATTCAGACCTAAAAGGGAGAAACTACTACCACATGTTAAAATAAAATAACATAAATACACTATAATATAATAATGTATTCTTAAAATAATTATTTTATTCATCTCAAAAGGTTACAAATCTCAATCTTGGTAGAGTTAGATCATGCCCAAGAGATGGATGATGAAAAATGGATTTAAAACCTACATATATATAAAATAGAAGCATCTCTAGCTAAGATATTGGCATAGAGGTGAGAAGAGGAGGTAAAATCCATATGAACTCAAGTAAATTTAAATTACAATATTCATCAAAAGTATTTAATATCTCTCTTTAGTGTCCTTGTCTTGCATGAAACTTATTTTGGCATTGAAAAGGAGTGGTGGGCCCTTTGACTTACTTTGGATCCTTTTGAATGATTTATATGCCAATATTTGTTTATTAATTACACTTGAAGATTATTTTAAATATTTTTAATGTTCTCCTTTTTATGAATATCAAGCAATGTACATGGATTGAAGATTAACTCATGACTAGTCAACTTTGAGTCATTCGCAGTTTAAGACTAGTTAACTACCTCTCTCCTCCACCTTGCATTAAAATGTAATAAAATGATTTAAAGTTAATTATTTATCCACGTTAAACATCAGATATGAATTTTACAATTCTACATGATCTCCTTGATATGATTTCAATTCCAATCTTTAGTTGACTTATCTTGCCAAATAGGCCTACTAGGTCAGACAGGCCTAGTAACCTAACTTTATATATTTGGTGTCTTATTGGAACCTATAATAAAACCATTAAAACATAAAATAATGATGATATTAGACCTAAATCAACCTTCCATTTCATGAAATATATTTTCTTGATTGAGAGACACCTACAACTCAGTTAAACTTGTTGACTAGGTCATTTTTGGTTAAATTTCTTGCAAAGTGGTTGTTTTGAAAGAGTTGATAGGGAAACTTATAAGAATATTTTTTAAAATATTAATATTTTATGATGAATAAAAATTCTTAGGATTCAAAATAAATGAATTTCATTTTATGTAAACTACCTTGTACCTTAGTCTTCATGTTTTTTTCTTTTAAAAACTTGATTAATGCCTTGATCTATATATTTTTTGTACAAAAAATTGGAATTTTTTGGATCATATATAATGTTAATATATGTTTTAATAGGTTTTATTTTTATCCATAAGTTTTTTATGGAAATAAAATCAACTTTTCTCAAAACTGGTCACTATGAGGGTTTGGGAGAGTTTTAAAGATGAATCTTTTTAATGGTGATTCATGAAGCACAAACCTCCAAATATAAATTTATTTCCATGAATTATTAAAAAAACTCCATTAACATCCCTAAAAATATTGGTTTCCCATGTAAAATATATGAGAATAAATAATGTGAAAGAAATTTTCCTATAGGGTTTTACTTGTATTTTGGATTGCTTATGCTCTTAGTGATTGTTCATAAATCACATACCCTAAAAAAAAAATCAACTATTAATTAATTATAATTTCATACGGGTCCTCAAATCATGCAAAAATAATTTGGCCAAACTCTTCATGTGGTGAAAGACATGAGCATTTGATTAGGTGACTTGGAAGGGTGTCAAGAACTATAGAATTTGAATTTCTCCTCATGGATGAAAATGACTCTTAATTTTATTGTCCCTTATTTAAATAATCATCATGGGGCCTTAACATGTAATAAAAACACTCTGAAATTTTCTTCTTCCTTGTTAGGTCCATAATTGCCTTTTGGCCAATAGGCATGTTTGCTTGATTTAGCTTGTATGGGAATGGTTTAGATATGAATTAGAGTTTTTACACTCTATTAAGGTCTTATTAAGATGTAATATCATCATCCCATTCTTTTCAAACATTAAAATGAGGTTATAAACCTATATATCACTTCAAACCTCATTTGTACCTTGTCTTACTCCATTATGATTATTCTTTTACTAGTGAGGGACTGTGTCAAAATAGTGAATACTTTCACTTATTAAATGGAATTTAAAATTATATGGAATATTCCTCATGATTTTATGACCATGTGTACCAAATTTCAAGTATTAATTCCATGTTTAGATGCCAAAAGCTTCAAAAATCCCTCAAAATTACCTCTTTTACATGGTCTGAGCATGTAAATGATTGTGTTTCTCTTCTTTTCACCTTAGATTGAGCCTAAAAATGATGATTATATTTTCAAAATACCATTAAATTATTATTGGAGTGATTCCATACCATTTGACCATCCTCTTCAACCTTCATGTCTCCTTAACCAGGGTTTTAGGCCTCTACATAGTCAACCTTCTGTACATAGGCCTCTATTATCATTCTTATGAGCTATAGGTGCAGATGTTGTTGTATGAATTTTATAAATTTTTAGTTTTAAATAAATCTTACTTATCTATTCAAACTCTATATATTTCTCATATGACCTTGTATACCACTATGCCTCTCATCTATCAATTCCTAACTTGAATGAGGGTTTAAGAGATTGTATGTATGCATTTTTAGGTGAATCTAACCACATTTATTAGATAGCATCCTTATGATTATTAAACTCATTTTCTATGTTCTTATTAGATCATCTATGACCTTCGTGAGCAATAAAATTAACCATAACATAGAGTTAGTGTTCTTAACCTTCATGCCTTTGAGATGATTGTTTGTTCCTATGGCTATTAGTGTAGGTGAAAGCTTGTATGACTATAGTATTAGGTGTTTTGGAATGCTTATAAAATTATGATTTATTGTACCAACCTTCAATGCACATGTAAACTCCATGAATCACAATTATCAGTAAGAGAACCTTCATATACCAAAAAATTGGAAACTCCTTATACATGGCTACAGGCCTACATAAAACATGGATATAGGTCACTATTTTCCATCTCAATCCCTTCTTAAACTTGATGATGTGCATGACTGAATTATGATTGATATTTTCCTCCTAATAGCCTATGTGTTTAATTTATTTCAATGAGGCAATAAGGACCATTTGATATCCCTAATCCCAACAACTATCATCAATCTTGACTATAACCTATTTGTTTGATTTAGCCCTAGGCCTATAGGCTTATTTAGGCTAATTCATGATGACTCTTAAGCTATACCTATATGTCTTTTTAGATACTATTTGAGGTTATAGTCTTCATGCACTTGGCAGTGATTTTAGGTTCTTAAAATAGTTTGACAAGTCTATTTATCACCAAAACCCTTACCAACTATGAATTTTTACTAATTATAGGCATAAAATATATCTTAATACCTCAAAAATACAATAATGACTACCTCTGTTAGGTGTATGACATGAATAAAAACATGTTAGGGTTTAAGGAACCCTATTTGATGGCCCGTCTTCATCATGTCTTGATGTCATGATAAGACATCATAAGGACTATATCCTTATCAATTTTAGGTACACTTTTTAGTACCATTTGTATGGATTAGCCTTTATGTGACCTAAAACAAGGCTCCAAAACTTTATTTTATCTTTTTCCTCTCTTAATATGATCTAGAGGTCATGGTATAGAGACCATATGGAGAGATATATTGATTAGTCATTCAATTGATGAACCTCATGTAAAATATGACTATATTACCCTTTTATTGTAGGTTACCATATTTAAATGATGCCAAGATTCAAGGTCCAAACACCTACTCTCACCTTCATGGTGGCTTTCTCCTCATATTATGGATTGCTTGATCTTACTGATCTTGAATAAGATCTCTTCTCATATTGAGGATTCATATCACCTTTATGACCACAATTGACTATGTTATTACTTATTATAGGTTTATGTCCATGACTATAATTGGATTATTACTTGGCATACAAACTCCCTTTTTCATGATTTGATGGTCCCTTAGATTGTCCCTTGTCAATCCTTGAGCCTCTTGATGATGGAAACATGCACTAGATATGGATGAAAGGGTGGTAGGGATGAAATACAATGGAAATATGATGGAAACTCAAGAAAGGAAGGTGTGGTGAAGCACAAAACATAGTGAGAATGCAATGATAATAAAGTGGTATAGGGGTGAATGGAATGGTGATTAATAAATTGATCAAATAGTTTTTGTGAAAATAGATACTAAAATATCTAAATTACTTAGTTAAATAGAATTGGTATAGAAATATAAGATGAGTGAGATTAATTAGATAATTTTATAAACTCATTCCTGCATATAAATTTTGATCTATTTTCATATTAAACCTTTTAATACTTTAATCTTAGTGCCTCAATAATTCATTTTCCAACTAAATTAAAACCAAAACATAGAATAATTGGAAGTAAAACTAACTCTAGAAGTGATAACAGAGTTCACCCATCATTTGGGATACATCTTCGATATTTCTTAAACTATAAACTGATCTATTTCAAAGATGAAAATATTTATTTTAAACTTACATCAAAATATGGACTTTGGAAACCTGTATTGGTGTTGAAAACCTGACTATGTAAAGACTCAACAATTGAATATTAAAACATATTCTTCTAGTCTATATCACCTCTTCATCCTTCTCCTAACATTAGGTTAATTCTCCATTTGAGTGTATCTATAAACTCTTAAAAATGGAAATGATAAAAAACAAGGGTAATAATAATAGAAGTGTCGCTATAAAACCCGGTAACCATACACATCCCTCCAAGGTACAAATAGAGGTAACAAAAGTATAATTGCTAGTATTTTTATCAATATAGAGCCACAATACATATTTCCCTTATCTAACACATAGAAAGAAATAACTACATTCAGTCTCTTGTCAAATTTTTATTACCATCTCGATCAATTATCATGTTACATCCTTTCCTTGGATGAATGCCAAATAAATAGAAGGATACATAATATCATTTATCTAAGAATCATTACCTGATACATATAGTTCTACATATATATTCTTCTAGGACCCAAAGGCTTTACATAATAGAAAAATATTTTTATATTCTTAAATCATAAATATCTTCTCATAAGTCAAAATAGAAGATAAATAATCCATTCGAGACTTATACAAAAAGACATATGGATGCACAAAAACTTTACTAGATACCAATAGGTGGATTTCATCCTTGGTATGAGTCTCTAACTAATATATAATTATCTTCAATAGGTGTTATTTTAATTGGTAGTGTATGTCGTATCTCTATCTTATGAATAGACAATTCCATATTAACCCTAGCTTGAGTCTTCAGTGTGTTTCTCATTCATAGTCATACTCATGGGATCAACTTTCTCTATTTAGATTCCCTATGCATTTTATCCAAGAGGTTGTGTAAAGATATTTAGACTATGTATAAAAACAATCATCCATAAAAACATATTCCCATTGATACCAATTACTTATACATAAATAAAATATCCCCTACACTATAACTTGGGTCAATACTCTTTATTAATGCATAGCCACACATTCACGGCCTTAAAATCAATGTTAAAACATCAAAATGGCTCGTTTACTATCTGTATAATGATCTCTTCATTTTGTTTTCCATGGAATGATGGATATTTATAATTGATTCCCTCTCATTTGGTATTTTATATTACATAAAGAGTTATAAATCATGGCTTTCATCTCAGTGTTGCATCCCATGGCCAAAGTCCATTATAGTCTACCCATTTCCCTTTTCAACCTATGCTCCTCTAATTTTGCATAGAGTCCATCAAGTCTATCCATAGATAGAACTTCCATTGGCTGAGGGGTCATAAAATAAACCATTCCCCCAGCTTGGGTCTAGCTTCCCTCTTAGCATAAGCTCATCTTGAATAAATAGAGGAAACACATTGTATATTTCCTCCTTGCCCATGTTCAGCCTATAATGGCCAGCCATAATTTTGACAACATCCATTCAAATATTTGATACTCCTATCAAATATAAGAATGACATCTATTTTAAAACTAGTTTAAATCTCTTAATCTAGCATGTAATTTTTTTTAATTAAACCATGCATTCATGGCCCCTCCATCTATTGTTCCAAACCCACAATTGTAGCTATCACCCCAATCTTCTAATATTGGGGTATTCTTTTTAGGTAATTTAATCCCATATGTTTAGGATAATAATCTAATAATTCCTTAAAATAGGTAAAATTTTAATATGTATTCCATGGTGTAGGCCATGCCCCAACCACTTTTTGTTTGGATTTAACATCCACACCAAACTTGGTTATAAAATCTATATGGAATTGGCATATGAATGGTTGCCAAAGATTCATTGCATGTATTGGAAATTAGTTATCTTCCCCACACATAACTCAATTTATAAATTGAGTTGATATTGAGTTAAGTTAGACTCATAATGAGTTGGGTTGTACATAAAGTTGGGTTGTATGAGGATTTGGGTTACACTGCAAGTTGGGGTGCCAAACAAGTTGGGTTATAATGTGGCTTGGATAAATAGTAAGGAGTTAGAGTAGGCCATGTGGTGGCTTAAGGACCCACCATGTATGCCTCTCCAATTTATCTTCATCATACCATGTGTCATAACCATAAGCACAAAAATAAATTTTTGGTAAAAAAATAGTGCAACTACAGAATTAATAAAACACCTTTACCATACAAGATGACATAGTCTCCCTCCATAATAAAAGTTGACTCCACTAGCTATGGTCTTCATAGCTAACCCTTTTTAAAATTTTGATGAAAATGGTGACCTTAATCCTTCACATCAAACCTCCCCACAAAGAGGCTTTTGTCCTCAAAAGTACCAATCATCCCACTAAACCTACTACACATCTTTCTATATCACACAACAAACATAACTCTACGAAAAAATCAACTATCTAGCTATAGTTTTAACCTATATATAAAGTGTAAAATAAAATTTGTATCCATCCTACCAAATGACCTATTACCCAAAAGTTATACTATATGGTAGCTTCTCTCAACCCCTACACTACATGAAGGTTAAGGTATTCTCCTTGTTATCACACAAGGGAAATCATTATGCTACATACACCTAAGGATTTTAAAAAAATTCACACATGCATAATTATATTTTACAAATGTTTCCCATCTATGGGTTTTTTGAAAGTACACCTACATGATGTAAATGACTAAGAAACATACATGTGTTTATAGTTAGTTTTTAATACAAACATTACCCATTTTACTATGGGACTTAGACGTATACAATGTCAAGTATAGAAACATGTAATATATTTTCCATATCCTAAGGTTACTAATGCATAATACATACTACCTAAGGGTAATCAAGGGAACTGTAAACAACCAAATTGACTGTTATGTCCCTCAAATCTTTCCATGTACCTGTCAAACTCCAATGTTATCTTGGAGAGTTTGCATAACAAGAACTTCTTTACAAACTCACAAATATGCAAGTAACTATAATAAAATATCATTTAAAATTGAGAATAAACCAATTATTTTAAACCTATATTGAGGTTTCCTACACCATCTAACTGCTCCTTGATACATACCTCAATAACTCATTCAACTGAGTTAGTTTCCCCATAAAGTCTATCACAATGAAAAAATAAAATAGGAGATAGCCAATATAAATCCTTCCAAACATAATATGACTATAAAAATTCCTTCCCAAATTTAATAAATAGGAATTTCTCTGTAATAGTGTTGGAAATGATATCTAATCATACTATATTGTTTTATAGTTATGGTTTAAAAACTATTCAAATAAACCATTAAACAATAAGGGATGTTCCTCTGCATGGTTTCCATAACTAAATAGTAAGTGGTCTCATATTTTCAACTCTATCTTACCAAGAGTTAGATGATCCATTAAACATTCAAAAGGATTTCAAAAATAATTCTGCATAAAGGTATATTTTATATCCAGAGTACCCCGTACAAAGGTTATCCTGATTGCAACTAAATTTGTGCAAATAGTTTATCTAAAAATAACTCATACCTATTTGAAAGATTACAAAATTCACTTGTTTAGTACTGGATAGCTAGACTAAAATATTGTGTCAATACCAATATGAAATAAGATTATAACCATACATCAATTTTCCCTTTGTGTAAGACTGGTAATTAAATTGTAATTGATTCCTCTTGGAGATGCATTATTGAAAATTCCTTACATTTTATCTAAATACTTCCTAAGGAAGAAATGTTTTTCCTCTCAAAAAATCATCTCACACCTCAAGTTACAATGTGTTTTGTTCTTAATCCATGTTGATCCTCTAGGGCTAGTGGTTCTAGAACCTTGGTTATCAAAAGCTTGTCTTCTTATAGTGAATTGGAACACCTTCTAATTTACCTTCATACTAGCCTTCCTACATTATCAACTCAAATATAAGAATCAAAACCAAAATTTGATATTAAAAACTCCAAATAGAAGTATATCACAACTGAAGCAAGGTCTTGTGATCACTTGCTCTGATACCAAATTTGATCTGTAAACTAGTTAAATAGTTTTTATGAAAATAGATACTGAAATGTCTCAATTCCTTAGTTAAATAGATTTGGTATGAAAATATAGGATTGAGTAAGATTAATCAGATAAATATATATACTCATTCCCACATATAACTTTTGATTTGTTGTAATATTAAACTTTTTAGTATTTTATTCTTAGTGCCTTAGTAATTCATTTTCTGATTGAATTAAAATTGAAACATACAATAAGTAAAAATAAAACTAAATCCAAAAGTGATAATGGAGTTCACCCATAATTTGGGATACATCTATAGGATTTCTTAAGCTAAAACCTGATCCATTTAAAATATGCAAATATTGATTTAAAACTTACATCAAAATATCTATTTTAGAAACCTATAATAGAGTTGAAAACCTGACTATGTAAAGACTCAATAATTTAATAGAAAAACATCTTCTTATAGTATGTATATCCTCTTCATCGTTTTCCTAACATTTGGTTAATTATCCATTTGAGTGTATCTGTAAACTCTTAAAAATGGCAATGATAATAAATAGGGGCAATAATAATGGAAGTGTCCCTGTAAACCTTGGTAACCATACACATCCCTTTAAAGTACAAATAAAGGTAACAAAAGTATAGTTATTGGTCTTTGTATCAATATAGACCCATAATACATATTTCCCTTATCTACAACATAGAAGGAAATAACCAAATTTGGTCTCCTATCATTTTATTAGTATTGTCTCGATCAATTATCATGTTACATCCCTTCCTTGGTTGAAAGCCAAATAAATAGAAAGATACATAATCTCATTTATTTGGGAATCATTACCTAATACATATGGATCTACGTATATATTATTTTGGGGCCCAAAATCTTTATACAATAGAATAATATGTTTATATTCTTGGATTTTAACTATCTTCTCTTAAGTCAAAATAGAAGATAAATAATCCATTCGATATTTATGAAAAAAACATATGGATGCATAGAAACTTTACTAGATACAAATAGGTGGATTTCATCCTTGGTACGAGTCTTTAACTATAATATAAATATCTTTATAGTCATCTTTTTAGTTGGTAGCATATGTCATATCTCTATCTTCTAAATGGTAATGCCATATTAACCCTAACTCAAGTCTTCAATGTGTTTTCCATTCACAATCGTACTCATAGGCATAGATTTATCCATCCAAATTCCCTATGCATGAAATTTAAGAGGTCATGAAAAGATATTGAGACTATGTATAACAATAGTCATCCATCAAAACATATACCCATTGATGTTGATTACTTGCACATAAATAGAAGATCCTTTACACTATAACTTAGGTCAATATTCCTTATTGATATTCAGGCACACATTCATGGACTTAACATTGAAGTTAAAACATAAAAACAACTCATTTAATAACTCTATAACAATCTCTTCATTTTATTTACCATGGCATAATGGCCATTTAGAATCGATGTCCTCTCATTTGGTATTTGAGACTACATACAGAAATCTAAACCATGGATTTCATCTCAGTGTTGTGTTCCATGATTGAAGGCTATTATAGCATGCCCATTTCCATTTTTCACCTAAATTCATCTAATTATATATAGATTCAATCATGTCTTTTCATATATAGACCTTCCATTGGTTGAGCGGTCATAAAATGAACCATTACCCCATCTCAGGTCTACCTCCCCTTCTGGCATAGGGTCGTCTTGAATAAATAGAGGAAACACATTATATATTTCCTCCTTGCCCATGTTTGGCCTCTAATGGCCAGACCTAATTCTGCCATCCTCCATTCAAATATTTGTTATTCTTGTCAAATAAAAGCATGCCATATATTTTCTAATTGGTTTGAATATCTTAATCTAGCATCTAATTATTTTTATTAAACCATGCATTCATAGCCCCTCCATATGTTATTATAATCCCATGGTTTTAGCTATCATCCCAATCTTATAATCATAGTGTATTATTTATAAGTGATTTAATCCCATATACTTGGGATAAGAATCTAACAATGCCTTAAAATAGGAAAAATGTTAATATGTATTTCATGGTTTAGGCCACACCCCAACCACTTTTTGTTTGGCTTTAATATCCATGCCAAACTTGGCTATAAAATCCATGTTGAATTTGCATATGAAAGGTTAAAAAATATTAATGTATTGGAGATTAACTATCTTCTACACACATAACTCAATTTAGAACTTGAGTTTCTATTAAGTTAAGTTAGACTCATGATGAGTTGGGTTGCACTGTGAGTCAAGGTTCTCGATGAGTTAGGGTGCCAAGTGAGTTGGGTTGTATTATGGATTAGAGAAATAGTAAGGAGTTGGTGGTAGGCCATGTGGTGGCTTGAGGACCCATCACATATTCCTCTCTAATTACTCTTCATCCTACCACATGTCACACCCAAAGGTATGAAAATAACTATATGGTAAAAAAATAGTATAATTACAGAATTAATAAAACATTGTTACCATACATAATGGCAGATTCTCCCTCTATAATAGAATTATACTCCACCATCTACGATCTCCATTTCTATCCCTTTTTAAAATTTTGATGAAAATGGTGACGTTAATCATCTAGATCAAATAGAGGTGGAGAGAAGTAAGAAGGAACATGTCAAGACCAAGGTGAGGAGTGACATTCAAACATGAATAAATGATCATCACACCATATGACTTTGGAATACATTGGAGGATGGAAAAGAGGTGAAAATGAAACATAGGTTTCTATTACAAACCTTTGAATATGTAAATTTCCTTAAAGTATGCTAAATTAACTCTTTTGAGAAGCTTTAAGAGCACCAAGATGGACTTAATACATAGATATTTGGATACTTATTACGGAAAATTTCTTGGAAATTTTATAACATGAAGGAAATCCAAGCTAAGGATCAAAACAATAAAAATTGAAAATTCAACTCTCTCCAAAATTATACAATCTCTCTTCAAGATCATGTTAAACTAAAAATTACACTGGATATATTTTCTATCTTTGTTTGAACTTTAAATTTGTGAATAAAGAGTGAAGGAATCCATGGAAAGGAATATCAGGTTCCCAATATTCTTTAAAAACTTGAATTTTCTTGAAATATTTCCCTAGTGAGGTTAACTTGAGGATAATTGGTTATTTAATATACGTATAACTAGAGAAATTAGCCTAACTTTAAATGAATGATTCATGAGGGTGGAAAGATCAATTCTAAAACCACTTGCTCCATGAGGAATCCCTCCAAGTCTAATTTCTTTACCCCAAAATTTATACTTGTACCTAAACTCTCTAATTGGTACCATCAATAAACCTATAAGCACATCTCTTTGGGTAAAATTGCCAATTTCTTGAAGACGAATGGTTTTTTGTCTTGTATGCCTCCAATTTCCATTAAAAACCTATTGAATATTTTTCATGTCTTTCTCCTTAAATTTTAAGCTTTAGGTGTATGGAATTCCATACAAATCCATACTTCTCATTTTTAAATGAATGAAAATAGCTTAATTTTGGACTTTTATTAAAAAATAAGACTTCTAACACCAAAGTAAGTACATGAAAAGGAATTCCATGTGACAATTATCATGTTAAAGCAAATATTAATCCGTTTTCATGCTTTAGAAGGCTAAAATTGGCATGTGGGAAGTGGAAAATAACTCTTTTTGACTTAGAAAAAACATCAAATGACCCTTTTAAGATTTAAAACCTTATGACTAAGGTTAATTCATAGATATTAACATGGTTAAAGGTAATTTAAATATTTTTAATGACTTTTGACTCCCATTTTGACATTTAAAATACCAAAACTAACTTTTTTAGGCCAAAATACACTTGTTTGACTAGCTTGTAAAAGCTATTGACATGATCTTGGTAAGTTTTGAATTATTAGGGTTGGTATTTGTCTTTAACAGGATAAATTACCAATATTTTGGATGACTCACAGGGGTTAACTATCCTATTGTTCAAAATAACTCATTGGATTTCACATGAAATTGGAAAACTAAAGCATAACAACTTTAACTTGATGACTCTCTTGACTGGAAAATAGAATTGTTTGGTATTTGTAACATATTTTATGACTATGACACAAAAATAATGAAGGAAAATAACCAATAAACTAGGAAGCAAAGACATATAACTTATATAAAATAGGAAACAAGACAAACACAATATAAGGGAAGTAGACTACCTCTTATGTTAATCACTTATTGAAATAAATCAAACCTAGAACAACTAACTTGAAGTGACAATCTTTCCTCCTAGATAAAATGGAAAGCTTTTTTGTGCACCATGAAACCTTAAAACATGATTAATTTATTTTTATGGATTATTATTGTGGAGAGGATCACTTGTATGTTCATGATTTCTTGATGATGTAGCTGGTCCTCCAACTTCCATTCTAGAGGTGCATGGATATAAGATATAGCTATAAGACCCAATCATATTACTCCCTAATCTATGTGATTTGTAAGAAGATATTAAATTATTCTTAATTTATGAATTGTTCATCATGATCATGTAGACCATCTTGATGTATCTTCTTTATCATATCTACAAGGTTGACCTCTAAGAGAGATGAATCTAATATTGTGACTTTTTGAGGCCATTTGTGTTCATACTAAACTTCCAAAAGTATGAAAACATCTAAATATGATTAGAGAAGTTGAAAACCACTCTTGAGATGCTAAAACATGTCATCTCCTAAGAAAACAACTACTTCTTGCTTGATGATATCACTTTTCTCATCCTACAATGGACCACATTCAAGTAAAGAATAACTTGATTGAAAGATGTCAAAAAAATATAAAGGTTTTTTCTCATGAAGTTGAAGTAAAATTATAATTTATTCACTATGATCATAATTCTACAAATAATATTTTGGTATATCATATTTATCAATCATAATTGCTTCATCTTTAGCATCAAGGTGATGGCTTGGAATGATTTCAAAATCAATTTGTTATTGAGCTTCTTGTCCTAATTGGTGCTTGTCTTTTGTCACTTTTGCATTCTCTTATTCTTCTTGATGGATGTAACCTATTGTGTGATAAAGGATATCATATAAAAAACCTTCAACTTGTACAATTGGAGTGTTTCCCTCTTAAATTTCATCATTTAATCTTAGCTAATATTTTATCTCAACAACTTATTTTACTTCATATTTTTGTATAACTTGTGAGATTGGATCAATCCCTTCCTTGAAACTGAGTGTGTCAATGATGATGTCCTCTTCATGTTCATGAAATACTCTTCCATCTTCATCTATATCAGTTTTAAGTTCTTCTTTCACCTCACATAGGAGAGGATCCTTCTCAAGAATTATCATAGTAAACCCCTAAAAGTACTCAAGAAGATGAGAAAGGTCTATAAATGTTACCATAGATACATGATTTTGCTCATGGAGATGCTAATCTTAGACCACCTTCACCACTTTTCTCTACTACACTATTTATTTAATGTATTTATATGAAGGAAAGGACTTACACTTTTGAGGAGAAAGGAGTGGAGGGTAAATGATATTTGGCTTGATCTTGACTTTAGCATCTTAAATCATTCTTGAATGATATTCTTTCTCTCTTGAATGTTGAATATAATTCCATGTCATGAACTTGGGTTTAGGAACCTCTAATTTTTTAATTTTTATAGCTATGGGTGTGAAATAATGAATTTTATATTGTGTTACCTTTGCAACTACGATTGAATACTAAAGATGTTGATTTGCAAGTTCAATTTGCTTGGCTAGATTAGCCTCAAAATCATGAACTAACTAATTATATATGTCTTCCTAAAAACTTGAATATGTAGGTTCCCAAATGATCTATTTTTTAGCCTAAAAATTATACTCCTCAAAACATAATTCTTCAACCTTCTGAGATCTCTCTTGAATAGACTTCTAGGTAAGAAAGCTAGGCAAGGTCTGAATTGACTCTTAAGGGCTATCATAAACGTTTTTTTATTGATCATAAAGAGAAAAGGGTAGATCCATGGGAACATGATGATTATTATGATGACCCTATATTTTATCATAAACCACCATCCTCTCTTAAATGCTTACAATTAGACCACCTATGTCTAGAATATCAACACTAAAATTTAAGTTACCTTGCCTTATGAAAGATGCACATACATCTTTATCCTACTATGAATTAGCTATCATGTTCTGAATTTGATTCTTGGAGATCTCATGTCCATAAACCTTTTAGGTATCTATGATTACCATCTATTTCTCATATCCAAGCATGATTTGTTTGAAGCTTGAGATGGACTTTTTTGGGACTTTATTGGGTTGATTAGGAAGATAAAAATATTAATGAGAGTTGTTATAGGACTAGTATGAGCTTTCATACTACTAATAAAGATCTGTATACTCATCATATGGTTGATATGGATCATAATAAGATTGATATAGGTCATGAGGATCATACTGGAACTATTGATAAGGAGAATAATGGCATAATTCTTCTCTATATGCTACCATAACCTATAAAATCATGAAGATAACTAAAATTATGAACAAAAATATGCCTTTTACCTTGAGATATGGACCGTAGATGTACTATAAACTATTTTTGAAGATGAATATGCTACAAACTTATATTCTAATGGTTGAATTTGTGTCCCATTAGGCATGTCAAAATTGTTAGCAACCCAGATAACACCCTACTTGAAGGCTAACATATTTGTCTCTAAAAATCCTTCACACCTATACTAACATTGAAATGATTTAAGGTATGAGACACCTTAACTTAGACTAAACCTCTAGTTTTGATGAGGCTAGCTTTTCTAATGTATCATTTTACAAAATTTAATAAAACTTACTAATTTTTGGGATGAAAAGGGGGAGAAGGAAATTGAAATGGAAATATATTCTAATATTATTGGTGATCCACCTATATTACTAGTTCATCCACTCTATTTGAGCTCCTAAAACACTGATAAGATAAGCAAATGATTGAATCTACAACCCCAAATGATTCATATGCATCAGTATTTCATGTGGATGTTTTATTATTTAATAAAAGCCTAAAGGAAATGATGGAATGGGTCTATTTCAAGACACTAATGAGTCAATTATATCCAACGGTATAGTCAAATGACATAAAAAATTGAAAACTGACCTACGTAAGTTAGCTTACTAGTAACTAGGTGAGATCAGAACCTAAAAGGGAGAAACTACTACCACATGTTCAAATAAAATAACATAAACACACTATAATAGAATAATTTAATCTGAAAACAATCATTTTATTCATCTCCAAAGGTTAAAAATCTCAATCTTGGTAGACTTAGTTCATTCACAAGAGAGGGATGATGAAAAATGGCTTAAAAGCCTACATATATAGAAAATATAATAACTCTAGCCAAGAAATTGATATATAGGTGAGAAGAGGAGGTAAAATACACATGAAATCAATTCAATTTAAACTATAAAATTCATCAAAAGTCTTTAATATCTTTGTTTAGTTTCCTTGTCTTACATGAAACTTCTTTTGGCATTAGAAAGGAGTGGTGGGCCCTTGACCTAATTTGGCTCCTTTTACATGATATATATGACAATATTTATTTATTAAATCCACATGAATATAATTTTAAAGTGTTTAAATTTTCTCATTTGCATGGTCAAGGAATGTACATGGATTAAAGATTAACTCGTGACTAGTCAGCTTTGAGTCATTAGTAGTTTAAGATTAGTTAACTGCCTCTCTCTTCCTCCTTTCATGAAAAGGTAATTTAAGGATATAAATTTAATTATATCTACACATTGAACATCAGATATTAATTTTAAAATTCCACATGATCTCCTTGATAGGATTTTAATGCCAATCCTTAGTTGACTTGTCTTTCCAAATAGGCATACTAGGCCAAACAGGCCTAGTAGACTAACTTTATATACTTAGGGTCTTATTGTAACCTACAAAAAAAACATTAAAACTGAAATAATTATTATATTATACATGAATCAACATTTTATTTCATGAAATAACTCCTCATAATGAAGAGACACTTGTAACTCAGTCAAATTTGTTGACTAGGTCAATTTTGCTTGAATTTCCTATAGAGTGGTTATTTTGAAGTTGGTAGGGGTAATTATAGGCATATTTTTTACCATATAAATATTTTATGATGAATAAAAATTATTATTATTAAACATTCATGAACTGGATTTCATGTAAACTACCTTGAACATCATTTTTCATGTTTTTCTATAAAAAAAACTTGATTTATGCCCAAATCCATATAGTTCTATACAAAAAATTAGAATTTATTTGATTATATATATATATATATATAAAATTTATTTTTGAATATTTTTAGGTTGATCCATGAGTTTTTGAGGGCAAGAAAATCAACTTTTCTCAAAAATGGTCACTATGAGGGATTGGGAGGCTTTTAGAGCTCAATATTCTTAATGATGATTGATGAATCACATACCTCAAAATATGAAATTATTGGCATGAATGTGTATTAAACATAACCCATTAACATACCTAAAATTATTTGGTTACCATGCAAAATATTGAGAAGATATCACGTGAAGGAAAATTACCTGTAGGGTTTTGCTTGCATTTTAGACTACCTATGCTCTTAGTGATTATTCATAAAGAAAAAACCATTAAAAATATAATTTTTTCTTGAATTATAAGTTTATATGGTTAAAAAAATCATTCTAATATTTCTTGGCTAAACTCTTCAAGTGGTGAAATACACGAGTATTTGATTAGGTGGCTTGGAAGGGTTTCTAAAACTACATAATTCAAATTTATTCTCATGGATGAAAATTACTCTTCCTTTTCTTCTCCCTAAATTAAATAATCATCATTGGACCTGTAACATGTCATAAAAACACTCTAAAAGTGTCTTCATTCTTGATAAGTCCATAATTTACTTTTGGCCAATAGGCCTACTTGCATGATTTAGCTTGTATAGATATGGTTCGCATATGAATTGGAGTTTGGAAACTATATTAAGGTCTTATGAAGATTTAATGTAATTATACCATTATTTTTAAACATTCCAAAAATCTTATAAACCTCTGTAGTACTTCAAAACCCACTTGTACCTCCTCTTGCTCCATTGTGATTATTTTTGACTAGTGAGGGGTTGTGTCAAAATAGTGAATACTTCCACTTGTGAAATGTCCTTTAAAATGATAATTAATATTTATAAAGTCTTGATTACCATTTATACCAAATTTCATGTCTTAATTCCATGTGTAGATGCCAAAAGCTTCAAAATTCCCTTAAAATTATCTCTTTTGTATGGTTTAAGCATGTGACTAACTGTGTTTCTCTTCTTTTCACACTAGCTTGAGCCTAAGCATGATTAATATGTTTTAAAAATCCCATTAAATTCTTATTGGAGTGATTACATACCCTTTAACCATACTATTTATCCTTCATGTCTCCTAAACCAAGGTTTTAGGCCTCTACATATTCAACCTTTTGTACATAGGCATGTACTATCATTCTTATGAGATATAGATGCACATTTTGTTGGATGACTTTGATCAATTTTTATTTTGAGATAACTCTTGTTTAGATACTCAATCTCTATGCATTACTTATATGACCTTATATACCATTTTTCCTCTCATCTATCACTTGCCAACTTGAAGGAGGGTTTAAGAGACTATAGGTATGCATTGTTAGGTGAATTTGACCACACATCTTGGATAACTTGATTTTTATTATTAAAATCATGTAATATATTCTTATTCCATCATCTATGACCCTCATGATTAAGAAATTTCACAATACCATAGTGTTATTTTTCTTAACCTTCATGCCTTTGAGATGACTATTTGTTCCTATGGCTATGGGTGTAGGTGCAAACTTGTATAACTATAGCATTAGGTGTTATAAAACACTTCTCAAGTGATATTTTATTGTACAAACCTTTAATACACATGTAAAATCCATGAATCACCATTATTGGCAAAAAAACCTTCATATACTAAAAATAATGGAAATTCCTTATGCATGGCTATAGGCCTACATAAAGCATGGTTGTAGGTCACTATTTTCCATCTCAATCCCTTATTAAACTCCATGATGTGCATGATTGAATTATTCTTGAGATTTTCCTTTTTTAGATAGCCTAGGTGTTTATTTTTTTCAAAGAGGTAGTAAGGACCATTTGATATCTCTAACCCCAATAATCTTGATTGTAGCCTATTTGTTTGATTTAGCCCTAGGCTTATACGCTTCTTTAGGATGATTCATGATGATTCTCAAACTAGACTTATATGTCCTTTTAACTCCTTATTTAAGTTACTTCATGTACTTGGTGGTGCTTTTAGGATCTTAAAACACTTTGACAAGTCCCTTGATCACCAAAATCCTTGCCAACTATGGATTTCTCCTAAGAATAGGCCAGTAGGATATCTTAAGACCTCAAAAAATCAATAATGATTTCCTCCATTAGGTGTATGACATGAATAAAAACATGTTAGGGTTTGAGTAACCCTCTTTGATAGCCCATCTTCATCATGTCTTGATGTCATGTCAAGACATCATAAGAATTGTGTTTTTATCAATTATAGGTACACTTTTTAGTACCATTTGTATGGATTAGCCTGTATGTGACTCAACCAAGACCCCAAAACCAAGTTTTATCTTGTTCCTCTATTAATATACTTGATGAGGTCATGGTATAGAGACCATATTGATATATCTCTTTATTAGTCCTTCAATATATTAACCTCATGTAAAACACGACTTTATTCCTCTATTTTTGTAGGTTACCATATTGAAATGATGTCAAGATTCAAGGTTAGACACCTACTCTCACATTAATGATGGTTTTATCCTAATATTATGGATTTTTTGATCTTACTGATATTTAATACAATCTCTTCTCACCACCTTTATGACCATACTTGACTATGTTATTACTTGTTGTAGGTCTATATCCATGAGTATAATTTTATTATTGATTAGCCTACAAACTTCCTTTTTCATGATTTGATAGTCCCTTGTCAATCCTTGACCCTCTTGATGATGAAAACATGAAATGGAGATGGATGAAATGGTGGTAGGGATTAAAGATGATGGAAACTCATGAAAAGAGGGTGTGGTAAAGCACAAAACATAGTGAGAAAGTAGTGATAAGATAATGGTATGGGTGTGAATGGAATGGAGGTGGAAAGAAGTAAGAAGGAGCATGCCAAGACCAAGGTGAGGAGTTATATGCAAACATTAAAACATGATCATCACACCATATGACTTTGGAATCAATTAGAGGAGGGCAAAGAGGTGAATATGAAACATAGATTTCTAAAAAATCCTTAAAATATGCAAATTTCCTTAAAGTATGCTAAACTAGCCCTTTTGAGAAGCTTTGAGAGCAAGAAGATGGGCTTAATACATGGACATTTGGAGAATTATTGAGTAAAATTTCTTGAAAACTTTGATAACATGAAGGAAATCCATACCAAGGATCAAAATAAGAAAACTTGAAAATCCACTCTCTCTCCAAAACCATACAATCTCTTTTCAAGAGCATGCCAAACTATAGATTATACTAGATATCTTTACTAGATTTTTTTGATATTTAAATTTTTGAAGAATGACTGAAGTATTCCATGTAAAGTAATATTAGGTTCCCAATATTTTGTGAAAACTTGAATTTTCTTGAAAGACTACCCTGATGAGAACTTTAGGAAAATTAGTTGTGTTTATAGATGTAAAACTTCATAAATTAGCCTAACTTTAAATGAATGGTTCATTAGGGTGGAGAGATAAATTAAAAAACCACTTACTCCATGAGGAATCCCTCTGAGTATAATTTCTTTGCCCCAAAATTTAGACCTGTACCTTTACTCTCTAATCCATACCATCAGGAAACCTTTAAGTAGATCTCTTTGTGCAAAATTGCCAATTACTTGAAGATGAATGTTTTTGGGCTTGTATGGCCTAAAATTGACATGAAAATTTTATTGAATATTTTTCATGTCTTGATCCTTAGATTTTATGCTTCAAGTGTATGGAATTTTGTATGAATCCATACTTCTCTTAAAATGAATGAAAGTAGTTTGCTTTGGGAATTTTATTAAAAACTAAGTCTTCCGCCACCAAATAAAGTAAATTAAAATTAATTAAACATGATAATTATCATACTAAAATAGATATTAAGAATTTTCCATGCTTTATAAGGCCACAATTTGCATGTGGGAAGTGGAAAATAGATCTTTGACTTATAAAAAACATTAAATAAGATTTTTAAGATTTGAAACCCTATGACTAAGGTTAAGTCATATATTAACATGGTAAAATGTAATTTAAATGTTTTTAATGATTTTTTACTCTCATTTTTACATTTAAAATACCAAAACTGACTTTTTAAGGTCAAAATACACATGTTTGACCAACTTATAGAGGGTATTGATAGGATCCTAAAAGTTTCAAATTATGGGTGTTCGTATTTGGCCTTTATAGGAAAATTACCAATAGTAAACATGTAAATATATTATCCCCCATGATTAATCCCATCCAATCCAAGCCACCATGCATCCCTCATGCATCATGTCATAGTGCAAAATCCTGCAAGATGCCACCACATATCTCAATGGCAACTAACCAAACCTGAGTAGCCTTCCAAGGTGATGTGTGTTCCCCTTGGGTTCATATAAGGTCACCATGTGTCCACACCACATTGCATCCATATAAATATTTTGAGGGCTCACAAGGTAGACATGTAGTTACACCCAAGCTATTCGATCAAGGTTTGATGATATAGAGTTGGTCAAGGTGCTTCCAAGAATGACACTTGGAAGAAGAATAAACAATAGCCCATAAGAATGACACCTATCCCATTTGGGCCTACATAATGATGCCACATGTCATTCCTATGATATTTATATCTAAGATCCATGAGATCACCTCTAATATGGATGAGTGTCTCCACCTGAGCCATCTTATTAGTTCCAAGTTGTCAATAGTTGTCCAAAAAAATTCTAAGAGAGACACCTTGTAAGGAAAGTTGTGATTTATTATGAGAGTGATGCATGGCATCCAACAGATAATCAAAATTAAACAACACCATTTGATATCTTTTTATGAATTTAAATATTCCATGTGGTGAGATACAAATGAGTCATCATGAAAATCTACATTTTAAGAGTTCACATGGTAATTAAAAGGTGTCACATGTCTAGATTTAGAGTAAACTAGGTAGTTTAGTCATATTCAGGATACACAAGTACTTATTTGGATCTGA
The DNA here is from genome assembly GCA_037957365.1 of Torreya grandis. Classification (NCBI taxonomy): domain Eukaryota; kingdom Viridiplantae; phylum Streptophyta; class Pinopsida; order Cupressales; family Taxaceae; genus Torreya; species Torreya grandis. The sequence goes on from JARHVA010005880.1 coordinate 569,480, forward strand.
GGTGGTAGCCACATGTCAAAACATGGAAATATTTATCTTTAAAGCTAAAATTGATAGAAAATCAAAAATAAATTAAAGTTAAATTTAATTATGGTGCAATTAATTGATAAAAGCAATAGTTCAAAGTTATTTCAAATATATGCAAGGTTGACAAGATTACCATTAATATGGAATGAACCAAGATCACCATCAACATTTCATTAATAAAATTGGTCATTCAAAAGTCTACATAATCAAGGATATTATTTTTTTCATTTTTAAGCTATATATATTTGATTTATCTATTGTCTACACTCTCACAATTCGACAAAGCTCGAGCCATTAGAAAATTGCACTCCCAACTGCCATTATTAGAGTATGAAAATTGAAAAATGATACAAAGAGACATTTATTTATACCTAAAGTATTGAAAAATATGGCACAAATAGGTCATTATACTCTAGATAATATTAGTTCCTCTAGGAATGATGACTTTCTATTTTAGAATGATTCTTTAGTCATCTTTAAAGATACTGAATTTATTCTTGATACCATAACATCTAGTGACTTGCATTATAGTATCATATATTTTAATGTATAAGTAAATAAGGTTGTTGATGAGAATGAAACCATGCCTAATGAAATCCAACTATCTTTTGATATCCTTACCATTAATGTAGTCAGTCTCCATAATGCTACAACTATTTCAGATGTCATGCCATGCATTGGCCTAGTTTACATTATTTTAAATTAGTGTCCAAAGGGATCCATATTTATTTCATATTAGGACCAAACTTTGAAAAATAATATAACCTTCCCTCACCATGGATATAATATAACTAGGTCATCATTGATAATTAGTATGAAGTGCACTCCCTAGAGAAGTTCTTAGCTTCATGTATGATTGATTGTATGGGAACTAGTTTTATGGATGATCAAGGAAACTTTCCCATCCAATAATTTAGATAAGGAGTCTTAATTAGCCTAATCCTCATAAATACAATATTTGGTAGTCCACACATTGCTTATGTGGACATAAGGACTATTCCATTACTGCAAATAATCCTAGAAGATCAATAAATTCCTCCACTTGGGTAAATTATCAACAATAACTTGGTGTATACAATACATGACACTTGAAATAATGGTTCCCCCTTATTTATGATGAGATAATTATTATATTTAATCTATGAAACTATTTAATTAGGTTAAATGTCATGGTCTCCTAAGTGTCCAGAAGTTATTCCTCAACTCTTTTTTGTAATGCATATTCATAGATTTAGATGCAATATGAGAATGATTCTAGAATGGTTCTACCCAATGGTTTACCAATCAATCAATAAATTTGAAATTCAAGGGTTTCCCCTAAAATCAAGAAAACCTTGAAAGACATGGGTAGCTAATGGTTATGCCCAAACTACACAATTATCAGAATGAAAGGTGTAATGGTGGCCCCTCTTAAACTACTAAGGTTTGTGCTAATGAAGCTAGATGAAAAAGAAATAGCTTATCAGCTTCTACATGGAGTTGATGAAATATTCAAGGATAAGAATAACATTTCCCCCTATAAGGTTCTTTATAAACTAAGGAATACCAAGATTACCAATTGGTATGATATTATTGTAGATGTTAGGCATAGGGATTCATACCTATTTCCTAAATATGAGTTCAGACCATGGGATGCCAATAAGATCATTTCCAAGCATCTATTCAGATTCAATCAAGATGTAATAATAGATTACAATCATAAATAAGAAGTTAATGAGTGGATATATAGAAATGCTCTGAATAATGAAGTGGTACTCTAGAATGTAGTAATGAAGAACATTAAACTAGAGATAAGACTAGATAAGGAGAATAAAAAGATGGATATTACTAATTCTTAGACACCACCAACACATGGGAACATGTTTGATTCTTACTATTAAGAATGAAAATATGAATAAGATGAAGAAAACATTCTTCTTGTTAGGAATAGACTAAATAAACCTCCACAGCTTGCCACTTAAAGCATTCAGGACTTACCTCTAGGCTTTGAGCAAGGAGGATGTAGTAGTTAGCCTAAACCCTCCCAAGGGCCCACAATAATATCTAAATATACTATGGGAACCATTATAAAAATCTTAAATTAACTTTTTCTTACTACTTTTGACTTTGAGGAATTGGAATAATATATTAAGCCCTCCATGAAATAAGTGTAGGCATTGGCTAGTATAAACATTGAGAAAGTCTACAAGAGGAAAAAGGAGCCTAATACCACTATGAGAGGAGAAATAACCCCTCCAACTTATTCTCAAGTTACTATAGAGCCTCCAATGTAAGTAATTTTTAAAGACACCCCAACTATGTAAGAATAAATAAATACTCCCTCTCCAAGAGTTGATCCATCTACTACTATCATTACCACTAGCACACTATAGGCTACCCTTGGAGCAAAACATCCCAATGTAGGTATGTTACCAATTCATTCTTTTCCAATTTCAAGTACATCACAAACTTATTCTACTTCTATATTTGTTCTTCCTACTATTGTTTACCATTAATAAACACAATGTAAACTAACATCCCACTTGGGACTTCTCTTATTATTGCTTTCATAAGTATCCCATCTATTTTTTTTCCCCCATTAGCTTTAGTATCATCAACAACTACAACTACCACTATTTAATATTTAGTTGATACTAACCTAAGACAAGCTAGTGGTTCCTTGGGATTTACCATCTCCCATTTAGTTTCTCATGCCACTACAAATGTTTCATCTTCATCAAGCATTAGTGTTAGTCAGATTACTAGTTTCACTTCTTCTGAGGTAGAAAAAACTAGTATAGCACTTTCTATTCATTCCCTTATATTAGCAAGGCCATGAAGGCCAATTTTTTAAAAAATCACCTTTGTAAAGCCACCTTTACCTACATCCCCATTCAGTGTTTCTATAGTTTCAAAGGTGAGTGTTCCCCTAAAATTGAATTTTTTATTCTAATTATGGACCCTACAAGAACTCCATTTGGCACACTTAGGTAGATAGAACCAACAAAATTTCCATACATTCTTACTATAGCTCTAGCCTCTGTCCCAGCTACACCACCTCGAATGCCACCTCCAAAAAATCTAATGCCTGTTATTGACCTAAATTAGGTCACAGATATTATACTGGTAAAAAGATAAGTGAGACTTTAGGTAGTCCTCTGTGAACCATAGATTATCATGAAATTTGATGCTACTATAGGTACCATGAAAAGAGTGATGATGAGGTAGTTTTAAGAACCCTAATCTAGCTCAATTGTGGCTCATGAAATTTAAGAGTTCTTCTTCACTTTAATAAATAAGAGGAAGGCTAGCCCAAGTAAATTATATGATTATATATATCGCCTTGTGTCTATGTTCTAAGCTAATTTAGAATCCACAATAGCCTTAATGAAAGGTATGAAATAGGAGGTGAAGATTTTGAGGGAGAAAGCATTGCTTACAGTGCTGTAGAATACAATAGTCTAAATTATAAATGCAATCATCAATGTCTTTAGCTTATACAAGGTCATAAAGATAAGGAAAGAGTATGGGAATCTATAGTTTAATGTGGTCATTAAATATGACCAAATACTTTCACTCTTTGATTCCAAGTTAGCAAACTTGGCTAGAGTTTCAAGTAACAACAAGTTCTTAGAACTTAAGACATTCCCACTTGAAGACATCATCCTAAAATAGACTATAATTATGAATAGAAGTAAAATATTGAAAAGGTGGATAGAACAAGTTAATGATGTAAATATATCTGTATAAAAATATATTTAAGGATTTCCCTTTTGCTAAAGGATTCTATAGTAGAATATGTTTGTTATTGATGTCAAAAGAGACATTATGAGCATGTCATTGATGTTTAAAGGGAGATCATTGGCATTATGGATGTTATTGATGATTAGTTATGAGTATGGTGATTTAAGGATGTGCAAGGCATCCTATCAAAGGTCAAGGATTATTGGACTGCTTATTTTCATAATTATAATTCTTCTAGTTCTTCATATTGATCATTTAGACACTTTGGGTCTATGATAGGAAACTTTGAGAAGGTAGTTTGCTGACATCACCATTGCCATGTGTGGATGAGTTTTGGGTATTTATTCACATGGTTGTGATAAAATTAGTTTCTATTATATATGTGTTAAATCATAGTTCACGTGATGTAGTGAGACAAAATATGTGCATGAGCAAAGTTGGGTTCCCTGGCATTTTGACAATGTTTTTCTACACAGTCAAATTTGTAGGTTGTAAGAAAAAACTAAGAAGGCATTTTTATGATTTCATATATTGTAAAAATGAAGGATTCAAGATTAAATGGATATATATATATATATGGAATATCATATTTAAGAGGATCTTATGAGATAAATTTTAGGTCATGTGGATAAGTGAAATTAGAGTTATGTAGGTACAAAGTTAGCCTTCTAGGCATATTGAAATGGTCCCCAAACTTAGTCAAATCTGCACACGGTCCTAAAATGTTGTCATGATTTTATAAAGACCATTTATGGACATTTTAAAAAGAAATAGATATAACATCTATTATGGTTTTTTTCATGAACATCTTAGATATATGATCTACATGTTTAGATGAAGAATGATGAACCTAGAATTGAATTATCTTTGATATCAAACATTATAGGGTTTCTTAATAAAACCCTAAGGGTTCAAGTCATGGAATTCATAGGCTTTTCTATTTTTATGTTGACAAGATATAGTCGAGACCTAATAGATTAAGTTAAATCTTAAGCCCTTATCATCATTATAAAACTAGACCTTTCAACCTAGTAAATATTGACTCAAAGTAGTGATTAAGATTTTATATTTCCTAAGTCTTAGAATTAATATTTATCCCAATTTGAACAATGGCTAGTGATTAATATTACATTGAATATCTAATGAATAGTATAAAATTCAATTTGTCAAAGGCACCTTAAAGTAAACGTGTTAATGACAAGTGTCACAATCATGAAGCTTGTATAGTAAATCCATAGAGTTGTTTAAAGTCAAAATGTTAGTGAACAATGCCAAATTTCCAAGTGTCTTAATAATGGGAATTGAGAGCAATATGAAAAAGGCACATGCTAATTCTAAGTGTTAGTTTTCAACATCTAAGTACAAATAAATAACAAGCTTATTAGAATATTTAATGGTGAGTGAATGATCATGTAAAGGAGATCCAACAGAGTGAGTAGACTTAGATGAGATTAAGTGCTTGATGTTTATCAACATAGTGGTGAGTTAAATATTGAGAAAGTTTGAGAGGATCAGTATAATGTAAGCATTACAAAGACTCAATAAGTATAAAAATGGAATAAATATCTTGACATTTAACATCAAGATAAAAGTAAATAGCATGCTAGTTTGAAGATTTAATGAAATGTTGAAGATTAGATCAAGTGATCTAACAGATGTATTTTAAAGTTGAATAGTTAATATCTGGGAGTGTACAAGGATCAAATGGATTACATAGTCCTATTAGAGATTGATTTAATAGATAAATTTTAAAGATGAGAAAATTGAATATGGATCATCATATTGTGGTGTTAAACTTAAGATCGATGGTTGATATTTAAACATATTATCATTCTAATAGTTAAACATAGGAACATATATGAACATTCTATTAAGCCATAAATCATGACATAGATAATGAATTTGATTGTTTTGATTGATAAGATCTATGTAAATAGACATGTGAATAAAAAATAAAGTCCAACAAATGTTATAAATAGTAATTAGACCAAGAATCTTGGTGATGGATCATGAGTTCAAGATGCTAGAAACTTTTTGTTCAAGAAATAATAAACTAAGTCTAGAATAGAGTATGAAGTGTTTACAAATAAGTGTGAACATAAATAACATATGAAGACCTAGATCAAATGGTTATATATATGCCATTTAGGATGCAAGAAATGTTGTTATAGCTATTGATATTATGATTTAGTAGAGTCAAATTGAGAGAGAGAGGTAGAGAGCAAGAGATTGATGAAGTGTGTCAAATAGATAAAAATTATAGACACATAAATAGAGGTGCAGAGAGAAGAGATGAGAATGTGTAGAGTATGAGTAGATGTAGATCAAACCTATAAAAAACAATTGAGATTGGATTATTTTATGAATCAATAGTGTAATTTAGAGTTGTATTTCCATAGTAGATTTGATTGGCTAGTGCCATCAGACAAGCTAAGTTGGTGCTTAGTTAGGGAGTGGGTGTTTCCTTAGAGTAGGTACTCTTAAATTAGGGGATTGGGATCTCCTTAAGGTTTGTACCCTTAAACATTGTAAATATTGAGGTTCCTTATTGTGAGGCTGGATTAGAATGCTAGATTCTAGCAGCAATTCTCAAGGTGTTTTTTCCTATATCAAGTTTTCCATGGTATAGCTAGTGTTATGTCTATTTATGTGTTTATGATCTCTACATATAGTTTTAATCTACATTAAAAGGTTTTTTAGATTACTAAGTTAATCAATATATTAAGTCACCCCCCCTCTCAGTATATAGTTATGTTCCAATAATTGGTATCAGAGTAGAGGTTCCTTAGAAATATTTTAATCAACTTAGGTAGATCTTGGATAATAAACAAAAATGGCTAGTAAATAAGGATCTTCATCAAATAAGGCACCTCTCTTTTATGGATCAAACTATGAATTTTGGAGTATAATAATGGAAGCATATTTATCCTCATTAGGGTTTGATGTATGGATGTGTATGGCATATAGATATACAACCTCTACTATAACTCTTATTGATTAGGATACCAAGAAATCATATGAGAGAAATGATAAGGAAAATAATGTTATCATTTATGTATTATCTAATTTAGAGTTTGTTAAAGTGATGCATTATCAAAATGCACAAGATATCTGGAACAAAATGAAAAACATCTATGAAGGTGATGACAAGGTAAAGTAGGCCAAACTATAAATGTTTAAAGTCAAGTTTGAAAGACTTAAAATGAATGAAGAAGATAAAATTGTATACTACCTCCTTAGAGTATATCAAATAGTCAATACAATCAGAGGCCTTGGAGAAGAGATGAAAGATCTAGTCATTGTAAAGAAGGTCCTAAGATATCTACCATCAAGGTATGACTCAAAAATATTTGCAATAAGGTAAGCAAGAGATATGGATAAACTCATTATTTATGAGTTGCATGGAACCATCATAGCCTATGAGATGAGAATGGGAGAATCAAACACCTTAAAGAGAAGTTACATTCAAATCATATAAACTAGTAAAGGTATAAGCACCTACATTTGGATCAGAGGAGATTGGTGAATAAGAATCCAACTTTGTTAGAAGATTAAAGAAAGCTTCTATAAAGTATAGAGGTAAGTTACCCTTTAAATTTTTTAACTATGGTAAAGTAGGATAATTTGCTACTAAATGCCCTTATAACAATAAAGATAACTTTGAGAAATAATGGAATAGTAAAAAGGTTAAACCTCACTATTCCAAGAAGAATAACTTCTTCAAAAACAAGAAAGGTTTATACACAAAAGAATATAGTAATTCAATGGATGACAGTGATAGTTCTAATGATGATCATGACTATGATTTTATGGTTGAGGAAAAGGAAGTCCTATTCATGATAATAGGATCAACTTCTATGGATCAAGAAGAATTTGAAGACTTATATGAAGAATAAGGAGAAGTGGATATATAGTGTGAACTCATTTATACTTTAGAAGAAATTGACAAGCTGAGAAAAGAGAGCTCAAAATAGAAGAAGCTTGGACAAAATAAAATAGAGAAAATGTCAAAAAATCTTGAAAATTTTGATTAGGTGGTAGTTATCCTAAAGACACAAGTTGAAGAGGCTAAAATAATAGAATATGTAGTCAAACTTAAACTACAATATAAATATGATGAGTGAATGAAGTTATAAGTAGAGATAGTGGCTTTGATAAAAGAGATTGAGAAAGCTAAAGGAAAACTAGACAAAAGTATGAATTTGATAGGAGGATTAGACATTCTTGATGAATTGATCAACTCTCAAAATATTTTAAAAGAGAGATTAGGTATTGGTTATGAAAAAGGAAAAAGTTCCACAACTAGTACATATGCTAACCTATATGACAACTTCAAATTAAAAGGAGAATCAAGAGAAAAAAAGAAGAAAGCTTGTAAGGATATAAAGATAGACTCAAACACAACCGATGAGAAGAAAGATGAAGGAGAGAAGAATCCTAAAGAAAAGAAGAAGAAAAATACAGCTAATGCAAATGGATAAACAAAAGTGATAGACTTGAAAAAGCTAGAGTTTAGTAGAGATCCTCTTACTAAAAAAAATGTTATGACCAAGTATTCTTCATCTTTCTATGGTTATTACTATACCTATAATCAATTTAGTCATAGGGCTATTTATTGTAGAGTTGTACCTAAAAGTAAAATATATTCTTTAAGAAGAAATTTATTTGCTCCCTTATTAGATATAAATGTAATACGGTATAATTATAATCATTTTGATCACATAGCTAAATAATGTAGAACAAACATTGTAAGACAAAAAACACAAAGTGTAAAGAAGGGCATGCCTCTCAGTGTGAAAAAAGGTTAGCAAGTCTCTAAAAAGGAGAAAAATAAGCCAAATAAGAAACCTGAGGAAGTGTGGAAAGTCAAAGATCAATCAATGATTGCTCAAACTACACTCCATGCCAAGGAAAAGAACTTATGGGTAATAGATAGTGGTTTATCAAAGCACATGAATGGTTACAAGATAAATTTCATCAAATTGAGAAAATATAAGGAAGGATCTATTAGCTTGGGAGACAACATTATAATCAATATCAAAGGTAAAGGAACTTTGAACATAGATGGAAAATTACCTACTCATGATGTCCTTTATGTTAAAATATTGAAGCATAATCTGCTAAGTTTCAGCTAAATGTGTGATAATGGATATAAGATCACATTTAATGTAGAAGGCTACAAGTTAACGAGATTTGGAAGACTAGTTGTAGAAAGGAAAAGTACTAAAAGCAATATCTACAATATTGTTTAAGTAAATGGTAATAGCTACTTAATAGGAAAGATTGATGAGAGTTAGTTATGACATAAAAGAATGGGTCATGTCAATTTTGATAACATAGTTAAAGTAAGCTCAAATAAGAGTGTTAGACACATGCCTACTATAACCAAACCTACAAACACTAATTACAAGGAATGTCAACTAGGTAAGCAAAAAAGGGTCAGATTTTGAACAAAGGAGTATGCAACTAGATAGCCTCTAGAATTAGTTCATACTGATCTTTTTGGTTCAACTAATACAAGAGGATATATAAGAGATAATTGGTTTATTTTATTTGTATATGATTACTCAATAATGACATAGGTAACCTTTTTGAAGGATAAGTCATAGGCATTTAAGAGATTCAAGATCTTTAGAGCCATGGTGGAGAATGATATTAGACAAAAAATCAAATGTTTAAGATCTAATAAAGGTGAATAATTCACCTCAAATGAGTTCATAGAGTATTTTGAGAATAATTTAATTAAAATACATTACTTTATAGTAAGAAATCCATAGCAGAATGGTGTTGTTGAATGAAAGAACAAGATAGTCAAGGAAATGGCTAATGCAATGATAAAAGAGGCCAATTTATCTAATGGATACTAGAGAGAAGAAATCCAAACAACATTATATATCTTGGAAAAATTTCAACTAACGGTAAACAATGACAAAACTCCCTATGAACTATGGTATGGAAAACCTACCTTTTTAAAATACTTTGGAGTGTTTGAAAGCAAATGCTACATCAAGAGAAAGGAGGAAAAATTAGGAAGCTTTGAGTAAAGATGTGATGAAGGAATATTATTTATTATTCCACCCAAATCAAAGCCTACATATGTTACAATAAAATGCCACACAAGATAGTAGAAATCATCAATGTCAAGGTTGAAGAAGGATTGAAACATGGTGAACTTGACAAGAAAATCTACGTTGAATAATTAGATCTTAAAGAAGAAGCAGATAATGAAAATGTTGAGTAAATGAATGAAAAGGCATCTCCAAGATTTGTTCAAAAGGATCATCCTAAATAGAAGATCATTGGTAATAATAATGGAGTTCAAACAAGGAGAAGAGTTGCACAAAATAAGGAGCAAGTAAGTTTTTCTCTAATGTCAGAAATTGAGTCTAAGAGCTATGTTGAAGCCATCAAGGATGAGAATTGGTTAAAATCCATGGAAGAATAATTGAGCCAAATTTAAAATAACAAAACTTGGAAATTAATACCAAGACCTTCAAACAAGAATGTAATAGGTATAAAGTGGGCTCAATGAGAATGGAGCTATCATAAGAAATAAGGCAATATTCATGTGTAAAGGATATGCATAAGTTGAGGGCATAGATTTTGAGGAAACACTTGCTCTAGTTACTAGATTGGAAGGCATAAGAATGTTTCTAGCATTTTCTATTTATAATAAATTCAAATTCTATCAAATGGATGTTAAGTTTGCTTTCTTGAATGAGAACCTAGAAGAGGAAGTATACATAGAACAACCTAAAGGTTTTCAACTATCAGAGGAAGAAGATTATGTTTGTAGATTGAATAAATCTCTATTTGGTCTAAAACATGTACGTAGAGCTTGGTATTCAAGATTGGACCAATACCTACAACAAGGTTTCAATAAAGGATATATAGACAATAATCTGTACTTCAAATTAGAAGGTGATCATATGTTGATTATTGTTATTTATGTAGATGACATCATCTTTCATGGTAGCAACAATAAAATGTGTAAATAATTTAATACACAAATGCAAAGTGAGTTTGAGATGTCTATGCTTGGAGAAATTTTGTTATTCCTTGGTCTATAAATAGCACAAACTAATGAAGGGATATTTATATCCCAAACTAGGTATGTAAATTAAATGATCAATAAGTTTGGAGTGGAAGATATAAAACCAATTAGTACTCCTATGATAATTAGATGCAAGTTGAATAAAGAGGATGAGTCCCTTGATGCAAATCAGACTATGTATAGATCAATGATAGGTAGTTTATTATACCTAACTACATTAAGGCATGGTATCATGTAAGTAGTATGCATGGTTACAATATTTCAAGATGATCTTAAGGAGTCACATGTTAATGCAATTAAAAGGATATTTAGATACATCAAGAGCACAATTGACTATGACCCATGGTATCCTAGAAGTGAATATTTCACTTTGACAACATATACAGATGTTTATTGGGTAGGAAGCTTGGATGATAAAATAAACACTAGTGGTGGTGCATATTTCTTTGGAAATAGACTTGTTTCATGGATATGCAAAAATCTAGAATCAATTACTCTTTCTATAGTAGAAGCAGAGTATGTGGTAGTAGTGGCCTGTTTCACTCAAGTCTTGTGGATGAAACCAACACTCAAAGACATCAAGGTAGAGTACAATTCATCTATCTCCATTCTTTGTGATAATTCAAGTAATATTAATATATCAAATAATATAGTGATGAATTCAACAACCAAACACATATCAGTCAAGTATCACTTCCTAAAAGTTAAGGTTGTAGATTAAGAGGTCACAATGGAGTATGTGTCAACTCAAGATCAAATTGTAGACATATTAACCAAACCTCTTCCCAAGGAAAAATTTGAGTATTTGAGATAGAATTTGGGAGTGGTGGCTCCTACATCACATCACTAGATCCTAGTGATAGGGCATGAGTCTAGGGGGAGTCTCATCAAAGCTTTGATTACTCCCTAAAAGAAGAAAGAAAATAAAAATCAGGTATGCATACTTTTACAAAGTTATAATAAGTTGATGGTTGTAGATTCTTGGATAAACTCCTTTATCTGATAAATGGGGAAAAACATTTGGATAAATAGTCATAAAGAGTCCCTTTTCCATTGATGTCAAATGGAGAGAAGAAGAGCAAATTATCTCTAAAAAAGTTTGGATAAAAATTACAAATTCTAAATAAGATCAGAGCAAATGTCCAAGTTGAGTTTAGGAAAATGTACCATTGCCTAAGGGGGAGAAAGTTTATTATGAATAAATTTAGTTCATACTCATCAGAATCCAATGTAAGCAATGCTAGGAAAAGAGCAAAATATATGAAGATTAGAGCATTTAGTTTGCCATAAATGACAAAGGGGGATATTATTGGCAATATGATTGTTATTGATGTAATATTATGAGCATGTCATTGATGTCAAAAGGGAGATCATTGGCATTATATATGTCATTGATGCCTAAGGATAAGTATGGTGATTTGAGGATGTGAAAGGTATCCTATCAGAGGTCAAGGATGATTAGAGTGATTATATGCATAAGTGGAATTCATCTAGTTCTTCATATTGATCAGTTAGACACTTTGGGTCTATGATAGGAATATTTGAGAAGGCAGTTTCTTGCTGTCACCATTACCATGTGTGGATAAGTTTGGGGAAGATGGTCACATGGTTGTGATAAAATTAGTTCTTATTCTATATGTATTGAATCTTAGGTCATGATATGTAGTGTGACAAAATATATGCATGAGCAAAGTTGGGCTCCTAGGCAATTTGATAGTGTTTTTCTACACTTAGTAAAATTTGTAGGTTACACAAAAAAGTTGAGAAGGAATTTTTATGATGTCATATCTTGAAAAAATGGAGTCAAGAGAAAATGGATACATGGATGTAATATCCTATGTAATATTATCTTATTCACTAAAATGTAGGTCATACAACTAAGTAAAACTAGAGTTATTTAAGTGCAAAGTTAACCTTCCAGGGATATTGAAATGGTCCCCATATTTAGTCAAATCTACACAAGGTCATAAAAATTTGTCATGATTTTATAAAGACAATTTATGTAAATTTTTAAAGGAAATAGATAGATCTATAATGGGTTTTTCATGAGCATATTAGATATATGATCCATAAGTTCATATGAAGAGTGATGAACGTAAAATTGAATTATCTTTGCTCTATGACATTATAGGGTTTCTCAATAAAACCCTAAGGGTTCAAGTCATGGAGTTTACTTGATTTTATATTTTTATGTTGACTAGATATATCTGGGACTTATTAGCTTAAGTTATATCATAATCCCTTGTCATCATTTTAAAGTAGTGATCAAGACTTAATATTTCATAAGTATTAAACTTAATTTTTATCCTAGATTGATCAATGACTATAACTTAATTATACATTAAATATATAATGAAGTATAGCAAAGTCAATTTGTCAAAGGCACCTTTGAGTAAATGTGTTAGTGATAAGTGCCACAATCATGGAGCCTACACAGTAAATCTATGAAGTAGTTTAAAGTCAAAAGGTCAATGAGAAATGTGGGATTGCCAAGTGTCTCAATAGTGGGAACTAAAAATAATATTCATAAGGCACATATTAATCCAAGTCTCACATTCTCAAGAGATAAATAAAGATAAAGATCAAGCTTGTCAGAAGATCTGATAGTGAGTGGAAGTTCATGTAAAGGAGATCTAACAGAGTGAGTAGACTCAGATGCAATTAAGTACTCAAGGTTTATTTACACAATGGTGAGTTAAATACCAAGAAATTTTAAGAGGATAGATGGAGTGTAAGCATTCCAAATACTCAAGAAGTAGTGAGCTAGGATAAAGAGGTCAATGTTTAATGTCAAGTTAGAAGTAAATATCATGTTAGTTTGAAGATCTAATGACATGTGGGATCTCGAATCAAATGATCTAACAAATGAATTTTGAAGTTGAATAGTTAAATTTTGGAAGCATACAAAAATTGAATGGATTGCATAATACTATCAAAGATTGATTAAATGGATGTGTTTTAAAGATGATAAAATTGAATGTGTATCATTAGATCATGGTGCCAAACTTAAGATCGATGACCAATATTTAAAGATATGATTAGTCTAATGGCTAAGTGTAGGAACATGAAAGTAAGCCATAAATCACCACATAGACAATGAATTTGGTTGTTTTAATCAATTAAATATATGTACGTATGCATTTACATCAAAATTATAGTCTAAAAAATGCTATAAATAGTAATCACACTAAGAATCATGGCAATGGATCATGAGTTCAAGATGTAGGAAACTTGTGAGTCTAGAATAGATCATGAAGTTTTTGTAAACAAGTGTGAACACAAATAATATCTAAATACCTAGATAAAATGGATATATATATATATATGTCATCTAGGATACAGTAAATGTTCTTGGAGCTATTGTTATTATTGTTGAGTAGAGTCAAATTGAGAGAGAGAGGTAGAGAGCAAGAGATTGATGAAGTGTGTCAAATAGATAAATATCATAGACATAGAACTAGAGGTGAAAAAAGAAGAGAAGAGAAGAGAATGTGCAAAGTATGAGTAGTTACAAATCATACCTATAATAGATAATTTTGATTGGATTTTTTTATGAATCAATAGTTTAATTTGGATTTGTAGCTCCATAGTAGACCTGATTGGTTGGTGCCATTAGATAAGCTGAGTTGGTACTCAGTCAGGGAGTGGGTGCTTTCTTAGAGTAGGTGATCTTAAATTAGGGGATTGGTGTATCCTTAGGGTTAGTGACCTTAAAAATTATAACCAGTGAGGTTCCTTATTATGAAGCTAGATTAGAATGGTAGAATCTCATAGCTATTCTCATGATGGTTTTTCCCATATTGGGTTTTCCATGATATATCTTGTGTTATGTCTATTTATGCATTTGTGATTTTTGCATATAGTTTTACTATACATTAAAAGGTTTTTAAAAGGATTAAGTTAATTAATATACTGATGCACCCCCTCTCTCAGTATATAGTTGTGTTCTAATAGACATCAACTCAACATAGACTATAATGATGAGTAAAATTAGAATATTAAAAAGGTGGCTAGAACAAGTTAATTATGTAACTGCATCCTTAGAAAAAATAGAGTTCAAGATTTCCCTATTTCTAAAGGATGCTATAGCCACTAGGGTGACCAAACCTGATGAAAAATTTATGGATGACTAGGATTTTAGGCTCAAATGAAAGTATTTGTTGCAAAATTCCAGCAAGACATAGCCAATGCCAAGACTGTCACTGAAGTGATGAACATTGTGGCTTTTGCTAACGAAAGGCTAGAGAGAGCTGGGGCTATTGAAGAAACACTAAGACATGTAATTAGAGAGTATTTAAGGCTTTTTTAAGAAATTCATAACCCATTTTAGTCTATGATCCTAAATTTATATCAAATTAACTAGCACTACTTAGCATGCTCTAATGTTTGGACAAGGGAAGAGGTAGAGATATAAAGGTTATAACATCAAGCTAGTTAACAAGTATTTATCCAACAACCCTTACCATGGAAATGATTATCACCTCATTTACCTTGTCTACAAAAATATTAAGATCCATTATAATAATAAGTTCTCATTCAAGCGTAGTGGCCACAACTAGCTCAACCAAGGTAACCATGGCCTTGAGGAATATTCTACTTTGCTTTGTAAATTCAAATTTAGAATATTCCCTTGTAACATGTGGCATTATAGTTATTTTTATTCAAAAGATAAAATACACTTGGCTATATTTTGGCATATTTTAATGGGCCCACTTAAATTTTCATAGGCATTCTGAGGCCTATATATAGTCATATTCCCCCTAATTATAATTTTTAAGAATAGTTGTTAGATAATTAATGTAAAAGACCTAAGAATTCATGAGATTATATAAATTCTCTATTGTGTGTTCTATAGTTTCTAATTCTCATGATTTTAGATAATTAATGGTTTCTTTTCTGTTGACTAATATTTCAATTATATCAATGTATGCATTTGTTGGTTTGATTTTAACACTAGGGTAATAAATTTGTTGGTTTATGTACTTTATTTTATCTTATTTGTAGTTGAATGTGCTTATGAAATTTGATGTGAATAAGTAACTTTCATGAAACATATGCTTTTAGATATATGCATCTCCTTTCCTTTCAAGTCTCAACTGTGTTCATTTGGCTCTGACTATTACACTAGGGTTGGTGAATGCTAGTTTTACATATTATTATCATAGAGGTTAGAAGAATTGACACATCTAATCATATAAAGAAAACTTTATTTTCTACCCTATCCTGATTACCTTTGGATTTACCCCATGATTCACTTTATTTTAGCTCATTCTATAAATATTCATGGTGTGTTTATGCTTGGGAAATAATTGACAAAGTTTAGATCGATTTCACAAATATTAGTAAGAAATAAAGTGTCACTATTGTATAATCTATTATCCCTATAGTAGGGTCTACTTGTATACTTACAAGTGGTGGTCATATCTCTATTGTTTTTCTATTTTTAGTATTAGTCATGTAAACAACTCAAGCCCCGATTCTTTGTGGACTTAAAATCAAGTTTATTAGTTTCATCCCATTCCCTAGTGACATAAAAAGAACATTAAATGAATCAACAAAAGTTTTGGGATTCTAATCAAATTGGTCAGTGATAGGAGACCACACTTCCTAAACAACACAATCAATAATTTCATAGAGGAATTTATGATATCGCACCATAATAGTATTGTGTATCATTCATAAGAAAATTGACTAGTTGAGGCTTCAAATAAAGTCTTGGGAAAGATGTCAATAATGATATGTAGTATACAATGAGAGGATTAGGATATAATTCCTATGATTCTCTGGGAATAAAATATAAAATACAAGATGAAACAATCTTTAACCCATTTTAGTTGGTTTATGGAATTGATATGGTAATGCCCATGGAATATATAGTTCCTACTCTACACATTACTATGATAATGAAACTCAGGATCAAGATTATCTATATACATGGTTTATGGATTTAATCAAAATGGAATAAATTAGGTAAAGAGTGTAATGGATGCAATAAGTTAACAAGGTAAGTTAGAAAGTGTGGCATGGTCAAAATTTATGATCTAAGGAATTATTTACATAACAATAAGTATTACTATATGATGGCAAATTTAGATCATTTCTAGGTATATTATATGGAAGGTACCTTATATTATTCATGACATTTCATAATAGGTAACAATTATTTTAAAATATATTTAGGGGACCTTTATACCAGGACATGTAAATGGCTATAGGCTTAAGTCTTACCATCAATAATCTCTATCATTTATTGTAACAAAGGAGAGAGGGTGATGAGTAGCACCATGTAGTTTATGGTTTTTATTTAATGTTTTGTTTTCCTATTTTTCATTTTGGTTTGTGTGTTTTTGTACAATGTGAGTTATATATCATAGAACATCAAAACTACATCAGTAAAATCAAATTCATAGAGTGTGATTTGTAAACAATTTTATCCTAATTAAAATATAGATTGTAATTAGTACACATAAATAATCAATGAATTATGAGAATGAGGAACCAACAATCCAAGTATAAAAAAGGGATGATCAATAGTCATTAAAAATAAGTAATGATTATGCACTTGAAAGATTGCATCTTTGCCAAAGTGGATCATATAATAGAATGGCATGATGTATAATAAAGGAAAGTAGATGGATGATAAGATGGCACATCAAATCAACACCTATTGACATATGGATCAATATTTTTAGAGATATAATGGTAACCATCACATCACTAGTAACCAATTGACATTAATTCTCTTGGAAAACTCATGCATAACTATCTCAACACATTTAAAGCATTCTTATAAATGTATTTGAGTGGAAAAATATATATAACATGGGGAAAGAATAACACAAGGATATTACATACTATTGATAACAATGGATCTCTATAATTTGCATCTAATTAAGCTAATTCTACACATATTTCTTATCAACATCAATACAACTAAAAAAATATTCAATTTTTTCTACACTAGAAAAAATGGAACATGAACAACTGTTAATTCCACTCATAAATGTGCATAAGGTAGAAATGGGGATATATTAGCACTTTTTAAAACCAAATACCATGATATATATCCTTTTTATTTTAATAAAATTTCAAAAGCTAATCTTTTCAGCCCAAATCAACTAAAAGAAACACAAGTAGGAGTTATAGCACTTAAACACCCTCTAAGAGGCTCTGATATAGAGTGAATTATCAAGATTCCTAAATTTAAACAAATGTACGATGTAATTCTTACATTATTTATCAAATATAATGATGTTTTCATCCATATTTCATGGGATGTTATAATATTCATCAACCCTATGCCATGCAAGAGCAACAATACTTCTAGCTTGGGGAAAATATGTTTTACCTTATAAAATTAAGGCCCCAAACATCCACTTAGATACAAAGGATAAATATACAAGGGAAGTTATGGGGATAACAATTTACTTATTTAAAGATAATTAAGTGTGCATTATTTTTGAGTGCATCACCAAAAACTTTTATTAGACCACCAAAAGTGCAAAATAGGTAACCAAAGGCATTGTTGACATTTCATATCAGATGATATAGATGCATGAATGTTTTAATTATCATAAGTTTTTAGCCTTAGATATTATTATGAACATTGATAAGGTTCCTGTGGGATCATCTAAGGTGTTTCAATATCAATTTTTGGTCCTAATCCTCTATTTTTCATAGTGGAAGTCATTGAGAGCCCAATGAATCCTCATAAAGACTTTTGGATGTGACCACATTTTCCAACATAACTTGGGACAAGATAGGGTAGTAATAAAAGAATTTGTGTATATTAAATTCATGGTGCATATAGATATAATTTATGAACATCTCATACCTGATAATATCTAAGGATGTTACATAGTGACTTGGGTAACATGAGTCAGTTACAAAGCTGCATAATGGGATTCAAATCGAAGTTTATGAATTACCTAAAGCAACAACAACTTTAATTCCATTTTTCATCACCATTTTAGATGCCAAGGTATAAGTTATATGGTATAAATATATATCTTTTAGGTCTGTACAACCTCTGTGAGCTATACCTATAGGTGCATAAAAACCTTTGCCTACATAAGCAAAAGATCAACCACATGCACTACCATAGATTGAGCATAACTATGAGCAAATAGGTGTCACACCATAATAACAAGATAATGAGGTTAAAGAGGATAAATTAAAGTCAAAAAATGTGGATAGAAATAAATATTGAAATGCATAAAAGAGGAAGAAGAATAAGGAAGAGGAAAATCACAAGGCTTTTGAGGATGAGGAACATCAGAAGTAGTAGGATGACAATGAAGAGTGTAATAAAAAAGTTGAGGTATAAAATAAAAGACTTGAAGAAGTAGATATGAATAATAAATAAGAAGAAGAAATGAGGAATAATAATTAAAAGGAGAATCAAAGAAGTGTAGGTAGTGAAACAAAATAAAGAAAAAACATAGGTTGTTGCAAAGGCTCAATAGTATTAAAAGGATAAAGAAGTGATGCACACCCAAAAGGATCAAACCAAGAGGTAGTATAAAGAGTAGAAAGCCAAATCTAAGTTAAAACACTAGGATACCAAAGCCAATGTTGATTCAAAAACTAAATTGAAGGTATAAGTGAATGCTAAAGTTAATATTGATTTATAAACTAAATATAAGGCTAAGGTAAAAGCTAAATCTAAGGCTGAAGTGGATGCCAAAGCTAAGGTTGATGTGGAATAAAAAACCAAGGTAGAATTGGAGCACAAAACAAAACTATAATTTAAAAAAAATCAAAATAGACTACCAAATATGTGGTAACAACCAAGATATATTAACCATTTCCCACATCTCAAGGATTGTAATATACTCAAAGAGGTGTATAGGAGGAGGCATCTCAATGTAGGCCTCAAATAACTAGATAATGGCTATGGAATGTCCCTGTATCATCCACTTATGATATAACCTTTTCACTTTCTTTGGATCAGATCAAGAAAGCATCTATGATGGATATAAATTATTCTATGGATCTAGATACAACAATGCATGAATCACCTATGAACATTTCTATACTTCTGCTCACTAAGAAAATTAAATGTGTAGTTACATTTCAAGAATAAATTATGCAAAAGGATTCCACCCTATAGCACTAATTATTACATATTTTGGAGGACTAAACATATATACACATATATTTAACTAAATAATTGATAAAATTTTCCTTGCATTGGCCACTTAAATCATGGGTGATTAAGTCATGTAAGAAGAAAATTAGTTCTTAGGCCTCTTGTCATAGCTAACAAAGGACTAGTTTACTACTCACAAGTTTTAATCACTTCACACTTAAGGGTAGAAAATAAAATTAGATATGGAGGTAATTTTTGAGATCTTGGAAGAATATGAGAATGGATTGTATATGGTTGTAATCCAAGATAAACAAATCATTCAAGGTATACTTAGTTAGAAGCAACAACACATCAATTCATTGTATGAAGCTAAGCCAGAGTTATATAGGGTAGACAAAACCAAATATATGATGTAATATCATTTGGATACATCCACATCAATGGATGTTACACTAAATAATTTAATTAAATAATGTTATAATGTGATACAAAAGATACAGACATGGAAAAATTATATTCTATGAAGCACATTTGATGCCATTAAAACATAGAAGCATACACATCAACTGGAGGAGATATCCCAAGATATCCATCTTAAAGTTTCAAATATTAGGGAAATCATAACCATCACAAAATATGGATATATTCAAAGTTTTATAGTTTCCCAAGTCATGCTACATATATTTCTCACTATGGTGTAGTAAGTTCTCACTAACTGGAAAATGTTCAAATAGGACCTATCACATCTTGATAGCTCCATTACACAAATTATTGAATAACTATTGACCCATTTTTAACCCCAAGTCAAAAATGTTCAACCCTTATAAGTTTAATATTTTCATGGGGTTATCAAAAATTGTATATGGTCTTAAATGGTCTTCATATGGTCATATTAGTCATTATCTATATTGGTCCAAGGTTTGGTCTCATATGTGCTTATATAGTCTTAGGGATTATGTATGAATACTAGTGTTTTTAAGTGTGGTAAAATTCAAGGTATTTTTTATAGTCATTATAAAATATTATTAGTTTGTATTTAAAGTCATATATTTATGCATTAACCTCCTATAATGTTGATCTATGCCAAAAAGTCATTTTGGCCACTTTTTGACTTAATTTGGAGGAGTTGTATGTACCATCCAAAATGAAAAATGTTTAAATAAACATAATAATTTAATTGATGTCATACATGGGTTAGATAATGGTCATAACCTAAAACATTGGCATTTCAACACCTAAACTAAGAAAAATACTCTTTTACAAGTACTTTGGGGCACTTGTGTGACCTTAAAATATCAATTTTTAGATAAAAATGGGAGTCTCTTGTACTTCCAAATGTAATTTTTAGTCTTTGTATCAATTTTAAATTCTTATAGATGCATCATACACACTCTCTCTCTTCCATCACTATCTTCACAAACTTAGAAATGCAAAAATCAAATGCCTGGTATGGCCAAGAGAGAGAAAGTTGGGAGATAAAAATTTGGAAAATGTTAGGGGAAATAATTAGATTCAATTTAGATTAATTTATTTTTATATTTATTTCCCTTCATTTATGAACAATTACTAAGAGTGACAGTAGGTTATTGTGCCTTGTCCATTCAAGTAGGGTCTAGTTTTTCTCCTGTTTCTTCATGCCAAAATTTAATGGAGGAGAACAGGTTTGTGTATTTATTTAAAAGGATAAAATTAACCATTTAATTTTATTTTAATTAATAAATTTAAATTCATGAGGTGTTTTATTTAAAAGAGAAAGTTGTCTTAAGTGTGTGAGCATATCATCCTATTCCAAGGCTATTTTGGTTTGTTTGAGATGTTTGTCACCTTAAGTAGTTCCAAGTGCATCATATTTCATGGAGGATCACTTAATTTAATTACATTCATGCACTCTCCCTTATAATGTGATCCTTTTATACATTCTCCAAGTGTATTGCTCTTTCAAAAGCATGGTTTGTGCATAAATGATCTTGTCTAGGTGTAAGCACCAATGTTTGGTCTAAATGGAAATGATAAATCATTTTTATTAATGAAATAACATATTAAACATTTTAGGTATAATAAATTTAGGGTTAAATGACCAAATATGTACTCTTAAACAAGATTATAAGGTGTTTCATTCACTCACAAGTCTACAGACTTGTAAGTGAGCATTTAGGGGTCTAAGTTCCATTTTGAGTATGCTCAAATAGTGGATGAGATATGGTACTCCCAATAAAACAACTACATGACCTTGATAGACCCCTCACTACCAACATCATAAGTCTAAGTGAATAAAGAGACTTTAAATCTCATACAAATACCTTACACATGAACTAACTATATGCATAGACTATATATATAAATGGATAAGTTGAGGATGACATAATAATTATTCAAAATTCCCACAAGTTATAGGAATGTGATAGGGAGTTGAAAAATAATTTATAAAATCTCAAGGGTCAAAGTCCTAAGGATATATCTCAATAGTCATATAAGTAAGAAAATATACCTACATGTTACACACCTGTAGGTCCTCTTTTGGACTAAAACTAATTGTCTTGATAAAAAGGTAATTTGTCAAGTATGTGGAAAATGATTCAAGACTAGTATGAAAAAAGATACAATTCAATGATAGGCACCTAAGTGGTTTTAGAGTCAAAGGAGAGTTGAGATGATTGATTATATAGCCTTAGCTCTCACACAAAGGTTTGAATATGGCAAAGGTCTAAAAATGTCATAAAGATTCAATGAACCTTGTGGTGTAGTCTAAGTGAATAATTCATGAATTTTAATATCTTTAAGATATCATGATGGAGTTGAGAACTAGGTTTAAGACCTCATTTTTACAGTATTCCCTAAGTAGCCACCTACATCCATGTACTGAACATGTATGAAGAAAAAGTGAGCATGTGAAGGTTTTTGGTAAGTTTAGAATGTTATTAACTCTCAATAATATAAAAATAAGTTAGTGGATTTTAAAATGTGTGAAAGTGAAGTCCTAAAACCCTTAAATTCACTTAGGCACCTAATTCACACCTACAAACTAGTCTAAGAAAGATGAAAAAAATTTAAAGATTGAGAAGAGTGCCACCTATTGTCAATGATATGGTAGTTTGGATGAAATTTTATGTAGGAAATATAATTCATTAAAAGATAAAAATACCTAAAGATTTTCACAAGAGTTAATTGTCTACAAGGCTCTCTAAAACCTTTCCTACTCAGACATTGCAAGCTACATGACTGCTTAGGTTAATGAGATGTATTTTCTTGAATAAGGGAGTTAAATTTATATGAGATTGAAAGGAAAATAATTTTAATATGTTTCATGGTGGTAGGATCTCATTTAGACCCTTAGACCCAATAACAAGTAAGGATAGTGTTGAAAATCTTCTTTAGGCTCATAGAGCCTAACACTTCACAAGCAAACTCAAATGAATAGTCATATAAAGGGTAGATTAATGAGGGTAAAGTGAAATTATGAGAGTTTTTAAAAGTTAATTGATATAATATATATCTTTAAAGACAATATACAAGTAAAGGAAGGAATAAAAATTGCATTTAAGCCTTGGAAACCATCTTAAGCTCTCTCAATGCAAGATTATAGCTTCATACCAATTTTATCTCACTTTTTATGATCATGACACTATTAATGGGAAAAAAGGTTCTTAAATTATGATAAATATTTTATTAAACTTCAAAATTGTGGTGTAATTTGTTGGATTACACCCATCACATACATGAGCAATGCCTAAGACTGTAAACCCCTTTTTAATGGCCTATTTGTAACCTAAGAGACACTAGCTCTTACTAAAACCTATCATAAGGTTTTTCATGGGAAAAAATAGTGTTTTTATGTTTTGGATAGGTCCCTCACTAAAATATTGTGGCATTAGGAGAGATAAAGAGTAATTTTTCTTTATTAACAATCCTTAATAACAAAACATGCCTAAAACCTTAGTAATGACCAGTTGAGAGAAATGAGCCTCTAAATAACATTAAATGAATTGAGTTTCACATTAAACCTACTATATATTGTTTATTAATCCAATTATATTCTCTAGGTGTACTTAATCTATACTTATAGCTATACATACTGCATTAAATGCAATTATTTTTAAGGATTTTTGGTATCTTGTAGGGTTTTGAATACCTATACCCTTGAAAAATATTAGAAGAGGTAATTTGGGATATATTTAATTTATTAGATATAAAAAATACATGCTATAAATTTTGGAAGTGATCAAACAAATTGCATTTTTTGAGGTAGTCTCAAATAGGCCTAAAATGAGACTAGGTTTCAAGACCCTTTCATGGTTCTCATACTTCCGCATGGTCTAAGGGAATTAAATTTGACATGGAGGTTGGTGAAATTATAGGTAAAGTTAATATAACAATTTTTTTTGGTTTAAAATGTGTGGGAGAGATATATATTATAAAATTAGACTTTTAGGTAAGGAGGCCTAATTGATGCCTAATTGAGGAGAGAGAAAGGCAAAAAAGGCACTTCCACTCAAAGTTTAGATTTTAAATTTGACATGGAATTTTAAATACATATTGGGTACTCAAATCATCCCTTATTATTTTATTAAAATATATAAATTGATCTACACAATTAGGTTTATAAGTTTTTAGGGTTATAAGGAAAAGAGACCTAATGAGAGCTTGAAGAGCAAAGTGGAGTTTTAGGAGTTGTTTCAAGAACTAAAATGGATTTATTTAGGTATGATAAGATATTTTAATGAATTTAATAAAAATATAATTTATTTAATAATATTAACTCAAGTTTTGACCCACTTGGACAAGGCTAGGCATGGAAGATGAAGGATTTTCAAGACACCTAGGCATATGAATGATAGTTACTACTAAAATATCAAACCATAAGATATAATAAATTTATGATAGGTGTAAAATTATATTTATTAAATAATTTCATGGTGAATAATTATTAAAATTCCCATTTTTCACTTATCATATGCAAATATTGATAGTTTTGAGGAGTTGTACAAATTGTCAAGCTGAGTTCTCAACTCCCATTCCACTTGGATGATGGAACATATTTAGAGGAGAGACATATGTCCTTATGGAACTATTGAGATAGTTTATAAATCCATATTGTTTTTAAATTCCATGTGGATACTTGGTAATCTTATTATTCTACACACTTCTCTCTCTTCCTAAATTCTCTATATAAGTTGCCACTTTTGGCCCTGTAAAGGATCCACATTTGGTATGCCATGGCACTAATAAAATGAATACTAATTTTGCCTTTGAATAAATTATTGCAATCTAGTTTTGAGTTGTCAAATTCTTTATTAAGTGTGTGAATTAGTTCATAGTCAAATGTAAAGTGATAGTTATATCTCATTGTGTTCATCTCACTCTTTCATGCTTGGTATAAGTAATCCAACTTATAGAAAGCAGAAATGTCTACAAGTAAGGAACATTTTAATAGAGTTTAAATATTTAAGGAAAAAATCCTCAAGTTAAGAAAGGTATGTACTAATGATGAGAAGGATACCTTTTTTTAATTATGTAGAGATTTTTCAAATGTCTTTACATAATAATATGGTGACCTCAAGAGTTTTGACCCTAGTCTATCTCAATAAATCATTGAGTTAGATATAAATGCAAAACTTGTAAGACAAAATAAAAGACCCATAAATCCTAAGGTTGATGTTTTTTTTGAAGAAGAAACTAATCCATTTTATTGAATAAAACATTATATTCCCCATTAAACACTCCTCATGGGTTGCTAATCTATTGCTTATAAGGAAGAAGAGTGTGGAAATTAGACTATATGATGATTTTAGGGGTTTGAATAGGGTGTAGGGTAAATTTTAATGGCTATTATTCATTGATTCACAAATATTTCCATTTTAGAAATTCTAATTTGGATATTTTGATGGGGTGGTGAATAATGTGGATTTTCCTAAATTATCTAGGTTTAAGTTAGTTTTATAGGTCAATTCATGTACAATTTGTAATAAATTTCATACATATAAATATAGTTTTCCAATCTATCAAAATTCAATATGAGATTATTTGCCCATTTATGTAAATAGATATCCACCCATATACTCATTATGATAATTTCCAGTATCAAGAAATTAATGAAGTGTTTTAAGATTTTTTATATAGTGGCGTGCCCATCTAGATTTTACACCTTGTTATGAATGGCCTATCCATTCACCTTCTCATATAAATACCATTTATTAACTTTTGCCAAACTTTTGAAACACATACTTAGAGATTTACCAAAAAAACTAAGTTAATATTTATATTGACCACTAAAATTCACCCTAAATGGGTGTCTTTCAAGGATCATCACCCCTACCTTCAATGGAAAAAATACTTCAAATGGTTATAGGTCTGAATGATTTTCACTCTTGGATGGGTATTCAAGTTATAACCAAGTCTGGTTAAGGAGGAGGATCAATATAAAACTACCTTTACAACTAAATAAGGAACTTATGCCTATAAAAATATGCATTTTGGACTCTCTAATTCAACAACTACCTTTCACAAAGTAATGGACATGGATTTCTAAGGTTTGATTAACAAGATGGTGTTAGTGTACCTTGATGATATCACTATTTTTTCAAAAGATGGTAGTGATCATTTGGGTCATTTAATAATGATTTTTAGGAGGTTAAGGTAGTTTGGGATATATTTGAATCTTATAAAATGTTTTTTTTGAGTCCATGAGGGCAAGCTACTTGGAAACATTGTCTCAAAGGAAGGGCTTACCATGGATCCTGAAAGAGTGAAAGCTATTTTGGCCTTTTCTCTACCATTGCATACAAAGGGAATGCAAGTATCATTTTCAAAATAAACTTCATAAAAAGGTTTATAATTGGTTTTTCAAAACTTATAAAACCTTTAAAAACCATGCTAAAGAAACATCAAACATTTAATTGGACTAAATAAAGGAGAAGTAACTTGGAGGCTATAAAACAAGATATAGAACAAACACCTACCTTGATGAGCCCCAACTTCTCCAAGGACTTATTTTTTTATGATTTATATAATTTTAACACCATATCTTCCATGTTAATTCAAAAAAATAATTAAATATATGTGCAACCAATTTCTTTCTTTAGTTAAGGGCTTGGAGTATATGAAGAGAGATATACTTTCATAGAAAAGTAAGTCTTAGAAGTCATAAGAAGATTAAAAAAAATTAGACATATGGTATCAAAAAAGAAGATAAACATCATGGTATCTCATCCAAATGTCAATTATTTCATTCTCAATAAGGAGTTGAATGAGAAAAGGGCAGGTTGGATTACTAAAGTGATGGAATATGATGTAGAGATTAAGATCACCAAACTAGTAAGAGGTAGAGGCCTATGTGAACATATAGCATGGGATATTAATTGGAAAATATTTAATACTACAAGATGAACCCCTAAAAATAACACCTTCACATGCTATAAGTTGGATACATGACATGACAAGGTTCTTAAAAACAGTTGAATGTCCAACTAACTTAGATAACTCAAAGAAGAGATAATTTAGAATTCAATGCATACCATATGTCTTTGTATATGGTGTCTTTTTCATAAAATATATTAATGATATGTTACTTATATGTTTGGAAATTGATAATATAGGCAAAAAATTTTGAATAGTTTCATGATGGACCTGGTAATGTAATCTATAGGTTGATGTCATTTATAAAAATATAATTGATTTTGATCCCAATTTAATAAAGGCTATTAAAAAGATACATCAACCTAAGTGTCAATCTGGTTTGTATTATTTATTTGTAAAAAATAGTTATCTACTAAATTATACTATAGATTTTGTTGATAAATTTAATCTTTTGCTATTTTTTTTGAGAGAATTCATTCTTTATTATGGGATATATATATATATATATATATATATATATATATATATATATATATATATATATATATATAGTGTGTGTGTGATCTCATGTGCCCAAATTCTATCCTAATGTAATCTTGGTAATCCTATCATTTTATATGTAAATGTGATCGACAAGGCTCTATGATCACTCAATATGATCACAATAAAGAGCAAAATCCCATAGATTATATGAGTCGGGTGCTCAATTATGCTAAAAATAGTTATCCTTTAGTTTAAAATTTTGTTATTTATATGATAATTAACTATATTTA